>ML779380.1:750785-822032 GCA_009831015.1 Picea engelmannii
GATTCAAACCTGTTGTAACTTCTTCTCTGTGTTTCACTAGGTCTTCTTGAATAACCCCTTTGTGTATGGCTCTCAAAGTAGTTATTGTTCCTGTTGTTAGCTCTGCAATTTACAACTTTATGTCCAAAATTATTACATGAATAGCATAAACCAAAAAATATAGTTTGATACCTGGTAGTTGAAGATCTTATGAAAGGAGGTGCTCTTATGAATCCTTCTTCTTCTTGAGGCCTGTCTATCTGTTGTTGATTCTGAAATCTGAATCTTTTGGGTGGAGGAGTGTCTCTGTAATCTTCCTTGTATATCTTTTTATCCCCTTTGATTGTTTCTGCATAACTTTTTGGATTTGTTTCTTGCTCTGTTATTTTGGAGCTTGATCCCTTTTCTGTCTGATTGTATCCAAGTCCAGACTTGTCAAGATAAGATTTTTGATTGCTGATAATGTCATCCAGAACTTTTGAGCTATTCTGCATATTTTTCTTTCGAATATCCTTTGTTAGTGTGACAATCTCTGCTTCTAGGTTTCCAATGATCATGTCATTTCCTTCTAGTTGTTCTTTGAGTGCTTCTTCAATTCTTTTATCTTCTTCTATTTGAATCTCCAATTTTGTGATCATTTGTTCTAGTTCTTGAGTGTCTTTTTTCTTATCTAGTTATGTTTGTAGTTTCCTATTTTTCTTCTTTTCTCTTCTGATAACTTCTATGGCACTCATTAATTCTTCTCGGAAGTCAACTTCTTCCTCTTCAATTTCTTCTTCATATGCTTCTTCATATTCTTCTTCGGAGTCTTCTTTATCAGAGTCTTTTATTGCCATGAATAGAACTCTCCATGTTTCACTGTCACTGACTTCATCTTCATCTGATGATGAGATGTCTTCTTTGGTGCAAAAGTTTTTCTTGAAAACTTTCTTTGTAGTTCTTTTACCTTTATATGTTTGTCTGTCTTTTGAGTAACCTTCATCATTTATCTTTTTCTTATAAGGACATTTTTTAGCAAAATGACCAATACCATCACAATTAAAATAAATTAAAGGAAGCTTACCTCTATACCTACCGTTGGTTCCCTTGTTCGGTCTTTTGACGAAGTTGGCCACTTCTTCATCATCTTCCAAGACGTCGTTGTTGCTGCTATATTCTTCTTGTTCCTTTTTCTTTTTCTTTGATCTTTTGGATGCTTTGAAGGCTGTTTCTTTTACATCTGGATTTTCTTGTTCAATTCTCATCTCATATGCTGTGAAGATTCCATGCAGTTCGTCTATGCTTATTGAGTTTAGATCTGAACTTTCTTCTAGTGTTGATATCTTAGGGTTGAATCCCATAGGAAGAGATCTTAGTACCTTTTAAACAATTACAGATTCTTCGATTTCTTCTCCAAATCCTATGATTGCATTCACTGTTTCATCGACTCGTAAGAAGTAGGTTGCAATATCTTCATATTCCTTCATTTTTAGTTGTTCGAACTGACCTTTGTAAGTTTGAAGCTTTACTGCTTTGACTTTTGAATCTCCTTCATAAATATTTCAAAGCTTGTCCCAAATATCTTTAGAAGATTTACAATGTGCAACTTTGGTGAATGTTGTATCACTAAGACCATTCAAAAGTGCATTTATGGATTTGGAATTATTCTCACCGAGTTTCACTGCTTTGTTATTTGTTGGTGGAACTGTTGGTGTTGTGTATCCATCTACAATTGATTGCCAAACGTGAAATCCTTGTGCCTGTATATATGTCTTCATCCTTATGCTCCAAAAAGCATACTTTTGTCCATCAAACTGTGGTATTCCATTTTTATACGAGTTGGTACTCTCCATGATCTACCTTTCAATGGTTAAACTGATTTCTGAAGGAACCTGCTTTGATACCAATTGTTGGATTACTGAGAGGGGGGGTGAATCAGTAATAGTGTAATTATAATCATTTTTCTTCAAATGTTATATCAATGTAGAATTATTATCCAATAATGAGCAGTAAGAAATGAACAATCAAACACATACACATTACACCAGTGTTTTACGTGGAAACCCAAATCGGGAGAAAACCATGGAATGTTTTTTCGTATATGTCTTGAAGAATTACATTCATTGGAAGCACCAACTTCCTTTGTTTTCCAGCTGCAACTGGAAGGAGGCTCCAACCCCCTAGTTTCTCAGGCTACAACCTGAGGGAAGCTCCAACTCCCCAATTCTCTGGCTACAACTAGAAGGAGGCTACAACCCCCAATGTTCTCCGGCTACAACCGGAAGGTGGCTACAACCACCTATCCTTACCCTGTCCTGCCACCCTGAAGTAGAAGTAGAATGATGGAAACACTGTCACACTATCACTAGGAGATATACCGATATAAACCTGTACCAATAAAACTGAACCATGCATCAACCTGTACCTCAACCTGTAATCAACCTGTACCATAAACAAGTGCATCAACCATGCACCAACCTGTAATCAACCTGTACCATAAACAAGTGCATTCAACCATGTACCAAGTATGTACCAATCATGTGTCAACTACTCATCAACTATGACTCATCAATGTGTACCAACATCATCAACTATACACCTCATGTATGTGTGCCAACTCATCAACTACTTGTCTCAACCATGTACTCAATATGTACCACAACCAAAATCCCTCATCAATTTCATCATCCAAATCTGATTTGTAGATTTGTAATAGACCTGATATATATGATCACATTCCTGCAAACCTTCCTTAACTTTAAAAACAAGAGACTAGCATTTTAATCAAACTTTTCTTTAGTCTCACATGCCTAGTTTTGGATTAGTCAACAACCCTAACTTGAAGTAATCGTAACTTTGAACATGTAATGTATAAAGATTTGAAACTGGTATACAATGTTCTTCAATATGTTTTATACAATTCCTCAAAGTTTCACTACTTGGAACCTCTCAGAAAAGGATTTATAGCAAAAATGGCATACCTTGCTGAATTCTGGCTTATTCTAGAGAGAGACCTTGTAGAGCGTGCCCCACCCAAAATATTTGATGAATTGGTATGAAACTATTACACAGAATACTAAATACTATACTCTAACCAACACATTGTGTATCACTTAATTTGGATCTGTTATGAAGAAGTTATGACGTTGTTACCTGAAACACCTGATTTTGACTAGTTTCAGGACTGACCACAAACCCTATTTTCCACGGAGTGTAACTCCCAAAATACAACGACCCACAAGATGAATTTTTTATCACAGATACTTGGATATGTTTTCTCACTTTCATAGTAATTTCATGGTCTTAATTATTATTGAAAAAAAGTTATAGCAAAAATGGTGAGATGACCTGTAAATAACATACCTTAGAAAGCACCATCAAAAGAATTTATCCTTCCTTGCATTTCAGCCTTCTTTTCTTCACCTTCACTCAGAATTTCGGTTTAGATATCCTTGGTTACCTAAAACACATATATATATTCAATATTCTCAAGTGTGATTCAAATGAGATAGCCTTGCCTCTTATTTATACTCTCCAAGTAGCTTCCTTGAAAACATCTTCTAGGTCTTGGCCCACTTTCCTTATTTTAGGGTTGGGTCCACTTCTAATTTCTCCATTAAATTTATTATTGAAATAATTTATTTTGTATTCACTCTGAATTATAATACACTCATCACTTCACTTTATTATTTACCTTTTAAAATCTCTTAAACCACTTTGATTACTTTGACCTTTTGGGGCTTCTAGATGACATATGAGGGTCCTCCAACTTCGTAAGGTCATAACTGTCAAACCGTGAGGAGTTATGTAATGTTCTACATACCACTAGAAATGGAATTACATGTACTATCCATATAGAATAATATTATCTGAAAATATGTCATAACTCATATTGTTACCCATCAAACAAACTTGGGTCCATTACCTAAACCTGGGGTCTCCAACTTCTCATGGCCATAACTCTCTAACCATGAAGAATTATGTGACATTCCACATACCACCAGAAATGACATGAAAAGCATTGTCCATCTAGGATATTTTCTCTGACAAATTCACTTTTCTTCATCTCATTATTCCACAATTAAGCATGGGTTCTCTTACTCCACAAAGCGTCTTCCCGTGAGGGCTTTCACCATAAGGGGACCACTTTGGTGTTCATCCATATTTACTTCTTATCAACAATGACAAAACAATAATGAGTCATATTTACATCAAACAATATTGGGTCCATTACCCAAACCTTTGTGATACGGGTCTTTCTTCAAGGGTTGACATCAATGACAACCAACCTTAATCAACAAGAACATCTTCCAAACAGAAGTGATTGGAGGAGAATATTCACAAAAATTAATGGACTATTTTCTGATTTCCAGAGGAGATTCAGGAGCATTGGTGAGCTACAAAATACTGGATCCCAAATCAGTATCAAGTGCAAAAATAGGATGGTTGGTGTGGTTTGCTTCATCACTAATAATGTAGGCCAACTGAGCTTCCATGTAAAGTATTCTATGCTCCCCCCCAAACACAGGAATAGTAGCATATGTGAGGTCCATCTGCAAGGTTCCCCCAAGTATTTTTTATCCAAGATATTGACAAGAGCATGCCAAACTTGGGGGGAACATTAGCCACCATGATATCCATGACCACACTTTTCATGGGAAACTGAAACAAGGTCACAACCATATCTTTGATGACCCCAAGAAACTTCACTTTCCTAGAGTCAAAAGAATATAAGTCATGGTAAGACTTTGTGATTTCTAATCAAAGTTCATCCATGACAGTTTTGGGCATGAGATTATGATAGACCCCTGAGTCCATCAAACAGTTATGTAGCACCTTGTCATGTATGTTCAATGATGTGTAGAAGGGATGGGATGAATCATCTCTATATTCTACCAAAGGACCTAAGATGACTGTTGGCTTTTCATCTTGGAGGTTGATTGAGTCAGTGGCATCTGAGGAGGGTTTGGGCTGCAACATTTTGGAAAGATATTTTTTAAATTCAGAATCTTTTATCAACTCAAAAAAGGTATAGGGATCCTAATATTTTGAAACTCATGCTCGAAGCCAAAAGAGAAAGGAAGTTTCAAAATCTCCTTCACTTATGGGACAGGGATTTTGACCACTGGTGGGGGTTTTTGTGCCTTCTTATCTTTGTTGTTGTCTGCTACATCTTTAGTAGGCTTCTTTGCTTTGGTAGGATGATCAGGAATGCCAGACTTCCCTTCTTTCTTTTTGGACCTGAGGTTATATTTATTGGGACTGTTATTAGTCTTCTCCCCCTTACTCAGCTCATTTAGTTGGTTGTCCATGAGAGACTCCTCGTATGCAGATTGAGTTAAATGGGGAAATGATGAGGTATCTCCAAGATAATGGATTTCAGGATCGACCTCTTCTTCCTCTCTGTCTTCATCAGTAACAAAGTTATTTTGGAGAGGGGCTTGGATTCTTTTATTATCCCTATCCCTCTTTCTTTGATCTCTTTGGATAATCTGAGGGGTGTTATTTGGTTTTCTGAAGTTACCCCTATTTTCAGCATTAGGGGGATTTCTATAGCTCTACTTTCCTTCCAGTTTCAACCTTTCCACCTTGGCAGAAAGTGACTTTACCATCTTGGTCAATTCATCTATTTGAGGGTGGGCAGCTGAGGAACCAGAGGTTGAAGCTTCAGATATCCCCTTTCCTTTGTCTCTATCAGTCTTACTCCTAAGTTTGTCAACTGCCAATATATTGGACTCCACTTCCACGGCCGCATCTTGCATATGAGACAAGGAAGTAACTCTTCTTTCTCTTAACAGGAGGCAAAAATCAGGGTCGAAATCACTAGCATAAGTAATTTTGGCAGAGGTTTGTGTAGGTTTAATCTCAGCAGGAATCTTCTTATACATTTTATTAAACCTCTTTGAAAAGTCAGATACAGATTCCCCTTCTCCTTTCTTAAGTTCTCCAAAATCTGTAATATTGTAAAGGGAATCTTTTTTATCCCCCCAATGTCTTAAGAATGCATCATCTAGGGCTTCAGTCCCATCAATAGATCCATTAGCTAAGGCCCTAAACCATTTCCTAGCCTCTCCATCAAGGCTATGAACAAATATTCACATCCATACATCCTCATTCACAATGACATAATTGTTTGCATAACTATAAAAGGTCACAAGGTGCTCCTCTGCAGTTATGTCTCCCTCACCCGTGAACTTAGGAAACTTCTTAAGGTAGCCACCAGTTGGGAGAGAATTCAGAGGCTGAGGTAGGATAAAAGGGGCATATCTAGCAGCCAATATGGCATCCATTTTGTTCCTAGGGGGATTAACACCTGCCATTGGGATGTGAACTAGAGGGGAACCAGGAGGAGATGGAGTTTGAACTGGTGAGACAGGGACTATGTTCCTGGGAGAAATGGGGAACAACTGAGGATTTGTATAAGAGGCTACAGGGCTCGAGGGAACAGAGTTTTCCCCTTCTATAAATGCAACAACTCTAATAGGGGAGGAGTGGCAAAGCCCGGCATAGGAAAACCTTCCAAGGTCTTGGGTTTAAATCACTATATAACTTCAGGGGACACGGGGGTGTCGAATCTTTCTCCTTCCAAATCGAGGTTAGGAGGGTAGAAATCAATAGGAAAACTTCCAAAATTTAAAATTCTGGAAACTCTAACATATGGTACAATAGGAGAATGAGAAGTAGATATTGGAGTTTCTAAAGAAGGATTATGAAAATTACTAGAAATACCTGGTACAATAGTTGAATTCCCTTCCTGAGGGGTCTTTCTTTTTCTGATAATTTTCTCTGGGTCAGCTTCAGGTGTTGCTAGAGGAAGTTGTGGAGTAGACCTCGTGTGTCTGCCTTTCGGAGCCACAACTGAAACATTGGAGTCGAAACAGTGGAGACGCCAGGTGCAAGTTGAAATATTTGATGTACTAAGTTTTGATGCACCTTCAGAATCAATAAGCTTTGTCGTTCAATCCCAAGTAAATGTCTTCAATTCATTCCCCGACAATAGCGCCAAGAATGTTAGCACTAGAATTCACCCTCTGATTGCATAGAAGGTAAGCCCAGTACCCATCATGTGATATGTCACTATGAATGAGTTTAGAGAGGTCAAATGGATAAGACTCAAGACAATATTGTTTTAACTCCGAAAACGGGACCAGCATGCACAAGAAATTGAGGTCTTGATCAACTTCAGTCAATAAATGGGAGAAAAGGTGAATAGAAGGAATACTTTGGTGAGGAAAGTGTAGAGTTTTGCTATGGACATCTGACCTTCAAGCAGCCTAAGGAGGAAAAACTTCAAACACAAGATCCTCTTAGTTTCAAAGTTTTAGGAAAATGAAGAACACCATAACAACACTATAATCAAACATCCATCACAATACAGCTATAACAATCCATGTGAATTCTTCAATCATGGACACTTTAGTATCATATGTAAATAAGATGAAGAAGAAAGATGACTTATATTAAACAAGAAGTCTCAAATCAAGTTACATAACCAGAGAACCAATATGCTTCATCAAAACATTACAATGCGGGAGCCTTGCTCAACCATATAACCTTAACAAATGATCAAAAATACACATTTATACTTAGGAGTGACTACAACCACTAGAGGGGCGATCGAGTCATGCATTCAAGGCTTGACTTCTTCATCTTCTCTGTAGACTCTACATGCAGTCTTATGTCAAACGCGAGCTCTTTCGTTTGGATCTTCTCTGTTAGATTATGCATGCAGTTCTCTGTCGGATGCGATCTCAGATCTGCCAATCCTTTCTGGATTTCCATTTATGAGGGGAGATGATGTCTCAACCACTTCCTTCTCTTTCATTAACTACCTTCATCAGGATCAGAATGGGCAGAGTCAAATCAACACCTTGAAAACGTGTTGATCTCACTCTGATCTTTGCCACCTGCATTTGTTGGACCTTTGCAAAGTGAACTGGTAGGCAGACGTGGAGGATGATGGTGGTGAGTGGGTGAGGTGTTTGGTGCAAACTCATGGGTTGTAACGAGTGAACAATGACCATGTGGAAGGACACGACTAGAGTGTGGTGACTGAGACTGTGTGAGCACAAGTACTTAGGGGATGAGGTGTAAAGGCACGAGGGAGATGTGGCAAGGGGAGAGGATTTCATGGAAAAGCGGAGTGGTAGGCCAGGGGGTACACAACAATAGCAGAGGTGACATGGAGTGTGAGTAGGTGACATATGTTGGGATATGAGAGGAGGGATAAATGACAGCGGACAGGGACAAGAGTGCGGTCGGGCAAGTGGACGATAGGTGTCGGCAGGAGCACGACCAATACTGAGAGACAGTAAGTTGGTTAGCTCGGAGAGGGGGGTAGGCGGTAACGCACGGGGGGGGTTCGAGTTGTTGTGGAGGCGACACGATAGTGGGGGGCCTGCACCAGAAAACCACCAGCTCGGACCCCCCACCCCCCTGTTAAAGGAAGAAATGTCGGGGGGTTTGATATTGGATGCAAACCATAGATATGAGCATGTCATGCTCAACCGCTGAGATCTACGCGCTCCTTAGCACAACGCGCCAAGGCCACCAAATCACCAAAATTTAGGATAAAATTCATAAAGTGGGTTGCGCAAGCACCCCTTTCCCGCATTTTTTCACCAAGGGGTTATTTCCTAAAGGAAAAACACCCTTCTATCAAAAATGTGTGCTAACACCTGGCCCTAGTCTACGCAGAGACTTACAGAATTTGAAGATTTATGATTTTGTATGGGAATCTTTTTTAATGAAAATCAGTTCTTCCTCACCCCGAAATATCTCTTTGATTTTTCTTTAAAGTCCTTGGTTTTCCTCTTCTTTATTTATTTAACACTTTGATTTCAGAATAAAATAAAAGGATTAGATAACATTTTAAAAGGACAAACAAAACACATTTATATTGTAAATAATGATGTTTATAAAGTTTTATTTACTAGCTGATTGGTGTGCATAAACTTTTGTTATTTTATTATTTTAATTTTATTACTTTGAAAATTACATCCTAACTTATAAATAAGAACATAAAAATGTTACTTCTATATATACTTCAAACTAATGTTATGTAATAACTTTTTCTTTAATTAAGTTACCTTAAAAATAACATAGTTTATTAGCTTTCTTTAGCTTTTAGTTAACTTTGCTTTATTTATTTTTCTTTTTTGCTAAAGTAAAAACAAAAGCATTTCCTTTTTATTTATTTTTGTGCATTTCATTTATTAAATTTAATTTTGTCACTACAAATGTATAAACTCCACATAGAAGTAATGAAAGTAGTAAATAGCATAAAAGTCATAAAATCACATAAAATTAAATATTGTTAAAAAGTTCAGGTAAAGGAATTCATGCTTGGACTATAGGTTAGGGTAAAATTGGCCTAGAGTTCAATGCACTTTCTTGTCTGGGGCTTAAATCCTAGGGTAATATTCTTGTCTCTTCTCGCCTAGCCCCGCAAGAGGTCGAAAATGTTGATGTTAGAGACCCTCTAGTCTCTTGGCATCAACAAGCTCGTTGGGAAAGTTTTATCCGAGGAATATACATGTTGCCATCAAAATTTGATTCTATCTGGAATTTGACTGTGATGAGCCCTAAAAATGTTGTTTAGGGCCTCAAAATGACCCTAGAAGTCAGGGACCTGAAAACTAGAAAAAAACTGCCAAACCGGAAAACTGACAAAATGAGCTAGTTGGAATACGTGGGAGGCCACCGAAATCCATCAGGATCAATCCTCCCCCCTTAGCAAGTAATGGTATCCATTGCATTGAGTTCCCCCATCAAATGAGTAAATTTATGTTGAATTTGGCCACGGGTGAGCCACTTGCCTTGGTGTAGGAGCTTCCCTGCTTTGACAAATCGATAAAGTTGGATCCTTTGCTAGCGAGTGCCATTGACATGTGTGTCCAAAATCTAATCATTGGATGCATGTTGCATGCAGTCATGGTTGAGCTCTATGGGTGTCAATTGTTCTGATATCTCTGAGGTTTCCAATAATGATGGGAAATATGGTCGAAGGAGATTCACATTGAACATTGGGTGCAGGCCAAGGAAAGGGGGAATGTTGAGCTCAAAAGAATTGTCACCCACATCCTTGATGATGGTGTAAGGTCCATAACAGACTGGGCAAAGTTTCCAATAGGGAACTGTAAGGAGTTCTTTCTTCAAGTGAAACCACACTTTGTCTCCCACCTGAAACTTATGTGGTACCCGGTGTTGATCATGGTGTTGCTTGTACTTGGCATTTGACTTCTGTAAAATATATTGAACCTATTGGTGGATGTGCTAGATCCGCTCAGTGAACCAAGAGGCTTTGTCAGCTTCATTTGGACCAGGATATGAGTCGTTCAGGGTGACCGCAGGATGTAGTGCAACATCCATGGGACCCAATGGTTGGAATCCCAACCCAACCTAAAAGGGGTTGTGGTCGATTGAGCTATGTAGGGCTCTGTTGTAGCTATGTTGAACATAGGGAAGACTCTCATCCCATGTGTGGGGGTTCTTGGAATTGTACATGCGTAGGATATGCATGATCATCTAATTGACGACCTCAGTTTGGCCATCTTTATGGGGGTGGAAGGCAATGGATTTAGTGAGCTTGGTGTCCAGCAGTGACCAGAGGCTCGAACAGAATGTGTTGAGGAACCGACTGTCCCGATTTGAGACAATGGTTTGTGGGATTCCAAAATGTACCCATACTCATTCAAAGAAGATCTTGGCAGTGGCCTCTACCGTGATTCTCTTCTTCCAGGCGGCTAGGATCGCCATATTGGAAAAGCAATCAACAACCACAAAAACACAATCATTTCCCCTCTTGGTGGATGGAAGGCCCAACATGTAGTCCATTGAGATGGAATCCCATGTCCTGTCAAGAGTAGGTAGGGGGGTGTATAGGCCCTATTTCTTAGTGGTCGGTTTGGAAATAGTGTAGGCAGTGCAGGACCTGATATACTTGTTAACATCCTGTCAAAGTTTTGGACAGTAGAAATGTTTCTGTAGCACTCCCACTATATTTTCTACACTGAAGTGTCCTACCACCCAACTGTAGTGGGAATCCAAAATCATCTTTGCTTATTTTCTTGATGGAACGCAGAAATGGCCCAATCGGCACAATAGCCTGTCCTGAAGATGGAAATTAGCGACAACTAAGTTTGCACCCAACATTTGGTATGTGGTGGCGAAGTCAAGGTCTGTATCATAGAGTTTGGTTCATCCGAAGGTCTCATGGCCGCAAGAGTATAGAATTGTGGTGAGTGTCGTGACTGAAATTCGTTTGAAGCAATCAACGACTTAGTTGGTATTGCCTATTTTATACTTGATGTTGAGGTGGAACTGCTGCAAGTATGTGGACCACTTATGATGGCAATCATTCTGCAATTTTCCTTGTGTTTGCATGAACTACAGTGGCTTATGATCCATGTGGATGGTTGTCTCCTTCCCGAGAATGTAATGTCTCCACTGGCGGTAGGATTTCACAATGGAATACATTTCCTTTTCATAATTAGGGTACTTACAGACAACATCTGATAGTGTCTCACTATGATAGGTCATGGGGTGGTCGTGTTGAGTGAGAACTGCACCCACGACATAGTCTGAAGCATCTATCTCGATCTCAAAGGGTTGTTGAAGGTCCGATAATGAAAGTACTGGGGTTGAGCACAAGTGTTGTTTTAAATCATCGAACGCTTATTGTTGGGATAGGCCCCACACAAATTTTTCCTTACCACCACCCCTAGTTACTTGGCTAAGGGCCCATGCAATATGGTAGAATCCCAAAATGAACATGCGACATAAATTGGCAAGGCCTAAGAAGCTTCGAAGCTCAATGAGTGTGTTTGGGGTTGGCTAGTCATGGATGACCTGTATCTTGGTTGGATCCACATGCACACCATGTTGATCCACGATGTATCCTAGGTATTAGACGTTGTCCATGCCGAAGCATAATTTTTCCAAGTTGGGATATAGCTTGTGTTCTCGCAGGGTGTGAAGAACTTGTTGAATATGATGCAAATGTTCCACCCAAGTCTTGCTATAGATGAGGATGTCATCCAGATACACCACTACACAAGTATTGGTGAAAGGTCATAGGATATCATCCATCATCCACATGAAAGTTGTTGGAGCATTTGTCAAACCAAAGGGCATGACCAACCATTCAAAAATACCTTCTTTTGACTTGAAGGTGGTCTTCCATACATCTGTTTGTTCTATGGGGACCTAGTGGTAGCCAGACTTCAGATCAATCTTACTGAAGTATTTTTCCCCCTTGAGCTGATCAAGGATTTCATTGATTCATGGAATTGGGTACATGTTCCTGACTGTGATTTTATTTAGGGCCCGGTAATCAATGCAGAGTCGCCAGGTCCCATCCTTCTTCTGCACCAACATGATTGGGATCCTACAAGGCGATGATATGGGATGGGTGTGCCTCTTATGGAGTAGTTCTTGGATCTATCTCTTGATCTCCTCATTCTATAATAGAGAGCGGCGGTAGACTGACCCATTGGGTAGTGGTGCACTGGGGGTCAGATCGATGGGATGCTTGAACTGACAGTGCAAAGATACCTCGGTAGGTGAGGAGAATATATCTTTGTATTCTTCCATGACCTTGTCCACTTGCTTCTACTATGTGGAGAGGTCGGTCGTGGAGGCCCTAGATGTAGCTGCAATCTTTCACTCACTCTGCGAGTGAATCACGAAAAAGGGAAACTTCTCGGTCTGAGAGATGACCTTTATGCATTGCTTGGAAAAGATCAAGAAAATAGCACTATGGGGGACTGCTTCGGGTATCCTATACAATTTCTTATTCAAAGTAATAATAACACTACGAAGCCTAGACTCATATACAACATGACATTTCCATAAATAAGGTTGGACCAAAATAACATTACAAACTTCAGTAGGAGCAACATCACACAATACCTCATCTTTGAAGGGCTTGATGTCGTATGATAGGCAGCATTGTTGGTTGACTCAAAGATTGGTTCCTTGGTGGAGCCATCCAATGGTGTAGGGCTACGGGTGAGGCGTTTTTGACAGGGCTATCTGCTTGACAACCTCTTCTGAGATGATTTTCTTCTGGCTACCGTTATCAACGATAAAGTGAAGCGAGGTGCCTTTTACCTACATCTATGAATGAAAGAGGCACTCACCTTCTTCTGGTTAATCTGGTTGACCGGAATGGACCTTCATGGTAGCAACAGTGGCACTGGGTTCCACATCAATGATTCGTCTCCCCATTTATGGTTCTGACTTAGAGTCAAAACCCGCATCTAACTCAGAGGATTTCACCTCAGCCACCAATGATTTCTTTGAGCGGCATTCAACAATGTTATGCGAGGGGCTCTTACGGAAGTTGCACCACTTCCCAGTATATTTCTTTGTCTTTCCGGCGTACTTATTTTCTTATGGCCTAGACTAGTTTCCCTAAGGCTATCAATATTTTCTCTATCCTTTGTTATGCGGATTGGGGATTCCCTTTACTTTCTTTTGATGTGAGGGGTTCCTAGGCCCAAATTGTCGCATCTTTTGTTTAATCTTTTTCTCTATTTTGGCGGCATATCTATAGGTTGCACCATGTTAGAATATAATGGATGCGCTCATTTTACCATTAACAATATTTCTATTGTCACCCAACCATAGGCCGAATCCACCCTCCGAGCACCTTAACCTTGACAGAGAATCACTCTGGAAGCAAACCCTAGGCTAGATAGCCAAACAAGGGGTAGTGCATCTTTCCCCAAGGATAGCGCTCCAACAAGACCTGATCAGATAGTCCAAACCCTAACCAAGAGATAGTCCAAGGAAATTTGATCTGCTAGATGCAGCATCTGCAATGGCAACTCTCCTCCAAACCTGCGCACAAAACTGGGCACTGCAGTGCACACAAGTGTTGCACTGCAATCTTGAGACTACCTGCTAGAATGAAGACTGGCCTCCTATATTTATAGTAATTTTGGCTAACTACCTGGGTTGACTTCTCATTCTGGGTATCTTTCTGTTCAGTATATATTATTTCTTCTGGCCGACTTCTTCTCTTAGAGGCTAATAACCTAATACAAGTTATCTTCTTGAGCCAACATGTCTTCTAGGCTTATTAGCCAACTCATTAGGGTTTCTTCTTGCTTCCCGGAGTATTCTATTTTCATCAGGTTTACACGCAGAGGTAAATACCTCCTGCAACTACCATAATATCAACACCCCCTTCTATCTAAGGAGGTATTACAGGTAATGGTCTTGAGCACAAACATACCATTCACCTGGTAGCATCAACATATTTGTATAGACTATCTCATGACTAGATCATGAGCACCATCATCATCATCACTGTCATCAGCTGCATCATTTCTTGGAACCATACTCTATCTGAGTAATCAGACATGATGCTCACTCCACAGAGTGACAAAAGAACCATTCTTCTAATCTAGAAGAATAAATGTTTTGAACCATTTTATGTTTGGGAAATCTTTGTTCATTGATCATCCATCTAGCTGATAATCATTTTCAACATTGTTGATAGTATTCAAGTAAATTGGAACAATATCATTCAATAGCACACAACTATGTCTATCCATAGTAGTACACAACTACAATCTAGTGATATACTAACACACCAAGTAGTACACAGGTACTTGATCAAATGGTGGAACACATCCACCACGGTAGTATATTGTCTAGAGACATGTAGTCTTCATAACGGTCGTCTGATATCAACCTGCACAGAAACAATGTTATGATATAAACTGAATCATCTGGGCCATTCTTCCACTCACATCTGTGAGATCTCGGAAGATTATCTGCCCTAAAAAAGGTAAGACATCAATGATGAGCTATCTGGACTACTCTTCTCAAGCAAGGAAGAATAACTGTCCCGATTTTCTGATCCTAGACCATTCCCCACCCTGGGCCATTCCTTCGACACTAAACAAAGTGTAACCTGGAGAGAATGAGTCTGCCCTAAGGAATGTCTATCCCTGATTGCTAAACCTGGACCATTCCCCACCCTGGGCCATTCTTCCGGCACTAAACAAAGTGAATCCTAGAGAGAATGAATCTGCCCTAAGGAATGACTATCCAGACCATTTCCCATGTTAACCACAAGAGGAAATGATTTTCCTGCACCAACCTCCAAAACGGACCATTCCTCATGTTAACCACAATGAGAAATCATTGTCCGGCGAGGAAGGCTAGTCTTCTTGAGTAACCCTCAAGAAGAGAGACTACCCTAGACCACTTCCCATGTTAACCACAATGGGAAGTCATTGTCTATCGTACATCAGAAATATGGACCATTTTCCAAACTGGAAAATGTCTATCCATCAGAAATCTCAATCCACTTTCCGAACTAGAAAGAATATGCTCATCCTGGACCATTTTTCAAACTGAAAAATGATTGTCCATCAATCAATAATACATCAGTGCTCCCTCCCAACTTGGGAGTCATATCTTCCTTTTTCAATAAGGAAGTCATCTCCACGAGCTCTGGCTTGAGTACGCAAACTCTTTCACCTTGGACAGAAGCTTTACCAAAATGTCTACTTATCTGCTCATCTCTGGAGATATGTATTGGAGAACCACTTTATCCTTTCTAGACTTCATCATGAATAATGTAATGCTTGATTTCAAATGTACTTCGGTCTGGAACATTGGTTTTCTTTGAAGGCTTCATGTAGCTTTGATCAATAAAGTATATCATTGTTGGAAAACTGGAACATATCCATGTGGCACTTCTTCTGTCATCATGAGATATGATCTTCTGAGTAATCATCTTGATACAATAACTCTGTTATAGAAAATATTCACCATGCTTCTGTTGTGCACTGGAGCCTGGAGGTTCTCCACCAAGTTATCTTCTTCCATCTACATACAAGGGTCTCTTTCTGGTATGCTTCAAAGTCTTAAGGTTGCTCTTCATACGCTTTTTGTTCAATTTATCTGGAGAACAATCTTTGCATTCATCTGATGTAGAACTCCAACCCATGGATATTGCGGATGATATAAAGACTCATGTAGAGGTATGTCTGGTTTACTAGAACAAGTAATTGTCATAGTCTTCTCCCTCCATCTGGGAGAACCTCTAGTTTTGGATCTTGCAATGCTTGCATATAGACATTGTTCTTCATCATAACTTTCAGTTCCTCTGCTTGATTGCTTTTAGTGAGTTCATATCAGGCTGGTAATCTTGTGATTCTTAATACAGTGACTGGTTGTTTTGGCTTCTCTTTCTTTCTTGGAATCTTCATGTTCTTCCTAATGTTTTTCTTTATCTCTTGGGTCCATGGAGTTTCTTATAGATTCCATGTCCTAAAGATTCCACTTCTTCCTTTCATTATAGAATCATGGATGTGGATGGACAACCAGGGATAATTTAAGGCATCTCTTCGAAGAAGACTTCTTCTGAGGTTGGACTGAACACGTATCGTCTTTCATGGCTGCTACCATGGATATATACTTCATCATATTCAATGGATCATAGGATTAGGTCCCTCCTAATCCTTGCTTCATGTATGAGTGCATATAATCGGCTCCCTCCGTCTAATAGAGTCCATGCTTTCGTCTGCATCCTTATTGTCTCATGCAATATATAATCGGCTCCCTCCATCTAACAGAGTCCACGCTTCCATCTTATTGTCTTCTGCAAAACATCATAAGTATTTCTCCAATTTCCTCTTGATTGTTGACTTCTTTCTGTCTTTGCTTCTTCTAAGTCTCTTCATGATTGATTCTGATTTTGCTTATCTTGTAATAGCTTCCACATGATTTGTTTGATGTATTTCATCCTTTCATGTGTATTATCTAACTTGTATAATGATAGAAATCATTTTCTTGTTGTTCTTCCATAGGTATAGTTCTTCTTGGAACACATTATCTTCCAAGAGATAGATATACAAGATATGTACAGAGATGATGCAAACAAGATATGTACAAGAACTAAGAAGAGTACTGTTACCTTCAAAACAAGAAGTCTCTTTCATCATGTTTAGTTTTCTTTGTAGGTTCCTTTTCTTCGGCAATTGATGCTTCGTGTTTCTCCTACCTTTTCTTTAGCTCGAGATAATGATTCTTGTAGTGACCATACTTTCAACAGTTGAAGCATTGTATTTATGAAATATCTTTCTCTTGATTTGGATTTTTCCTTGAACCAAGCTTCCTTTTGTTCCTGAAATTCTTGAATCTTGTTGTGAAGGCTTGATTATCGTACTTCTTTTGGGATTTCTCTTTTTCATTGATCCTAGATTCTTCTTGAGCACAACAAGTCCAAAGTTCTTCAAATGTAGGATACCCCTTCCTTGTGTTCATGCTTGCGGAAAATTCATCCCATGTCTTGGGAAGACCATTGAGTACTATGTTTGCCAATTCCTTCTCTGAAATGATCTCTTCAATAGCTTGTAGTTGATCTCTTAACTGGGAGATCCTCACAAAGTATGATGTTATGCTATCATCAATATTCAAGTTCATGTCACAGAGCTCATTCTTTAAACTCATTATTTGTCCAATGTTTCTGACTAAGAAGAGGTTTGTTAGGGCATCGTACATCTTCTTCGATGAGTCAAGATGGGAGATGTATGGTATCAAGTGGTCTTTTATAGAGTCCACTATGATACTCACGGCATTGATGTCACCATCTTTGAACTTCTCCATAACTACAATGTTCTGTGGTTCCTTCTCTTTTCCTTCTTCAAACTCTAGTTCCACGATCTTTCCTTTCATGATATCCGGCACTTTATTATTAGCAAGGATGAGGTCAATCCTTCTCTTCCACGCTCTAAAGTTAGAAGCTCCATCTAACTTGTTTTCTGATTTCATAGAGTAAGTCATAGCTGCTTTGACTTGGTCAACCCTAGATCTGACCAAAAACTGAAACTTCACGTCTTGGCTTGCTGAGAGTATCAGGAGATGCACTAGGCTAGGGCACATTGATCTATCTAGAAATTAGGTCAATCCCTTCACTTAATGTTCCTCAACAAGAGGATTAGGGTTTATGCAACTGTACCTGCTAGTAACCCTAGCGGCAGTGCTATGGTGACTGCTCTTGCTATAAACCCTTGTGGTAGTTCTTCAACGAGCTTAATATCCTTACGACTATGTTTCCTTCCAGCGGTTAGACTAAATGAAGGAGGTGTGGGCCCATAACCTGTTAGAATATAATGGATTTTCTCGTTTTACCATTGACAATATCGCTATTGTCACCCAGCCATAGGCTGAAGCCACCCTCCAAGCACCTTAACCTTGACAAAGAATCACTTTAGAAGCAAACCCTAGGGTAGATAGCCAAACAAGGGGTAGCGCATCTTTCCCCAAGGATAGAACACCAACAAGAGCTGATCAGATAGTCCAAACCCTAACCAAGAGATAGTCCAAGCCAAATGTGATCTGCTAGCTACAACAGCTACAATGGAAACTCTCCTATAAACCTACGCACAAAACTGGGCACTGCAGTGCGCACAAGTGTTGCTCTGCAATCTTGAGACTGCCTGCTAGAATGAAGGATGGCCTCCTATATTTATAGTAATTTTGGCTAACTGCCTGGGCCGACTTCTCATTCTGGGTATCTGTCTGTTCAATATATATTATTTCTTCTGGCCGACTTCTTCTCTTGGAGGCTAATAACCTAATACAGGTTATCTTCTTGAGCCAACATGTCTTCTAGGCTTATTAGCCAACTCATTAGGGTTTCTTCTTGCTTCTCGGAGTATTCTATTCTCGCCAGGTTTACACGTGGAGGTAAATACCTCCCGTAGCTACCATAATATCAACACACCCAAGGATGAGATGTCCAAAAAATCCGTTTCGGCCTAGATGTATCTATGTAGACCACTGCGATACTTGAGCACCAGATTTCGATCAGAATCTTCAATACCCAGCTTGGTGCGCAATGTATATAAGATGTTTGTGAACTCTGGCACTGTTTGGTCTCTTTCCTGCCGCAGTGTGGTCCATTTTGTATATAGATCATCATAACTTCCGACAAGGTAGTATTGCTCCTTGATAACATCCCTCAAGGAATCCCAGGTGACCGTGACTATAAATAATGAGGGTTCATCTGTTTCTTTTTTCTCACAGCAAGTCTCCCACCAATATTTGACATGGGGAATGACTTTGAGGAGCACAAACATAATCTTCTCTATTTGAAAAGTTATGGACAGAAAAATTCCCTTCTAGAAGATTCAACCATTTGTCTACAACGTCTGCATCTATC
The DNA here is from genome assembly GCA_009831015.1 of Picea engelmannii. Classification (NCBI taxonomy): domain Eukaryota; kingdom Viridiplantae; phylum Streptophyta; class Pinopsida; order Pinales; family Pinaceae; genus Picea; species Picea engelmannii. Next base: position 769,933 of record ML779380.1, read on the forward strand.
TGACCTTCAAATATGAGAATATAAAATTTGATTTGTACCTTGAAGGGGGAGATGCCTCTGCTCGAGGAATATGAGTCATCTGTTGTTATCCGCCGAAGGATTTGTGCAAAACTATCCATCATTTCATTCCTCTGTTACGCGAGGGCTTCCTCGAGCAACATTTTGAAAGGATCTTTTGTCCCATCATCTTTCTTTTCTCCCACCATGAGAGGTCACTTAAGAATGTGAGATCTTTTGTCCTTAAGAAAAACAAGCTCGAGACCCAATTCTTTGTACCTTGACCTCATCGGGGACATGCATTAAGAATGACAAGGAGCAAACCGCTCTGATACCACTGATCCGGATTTTATGAGCAGAAGGAAATGAATACATGTTATTATTATTTTTAACACAAAAACAAAAGAATAATAGAGATACAGTAAAATTGGTTTCTATTCAATAAGAAAATGTGCTAAAAGTGTAAAATGCAACGGAAAACAAGCTTGTTAGAATGGTGGCGGCTTATCTCTGAGAAGAGATGTGAAGACTGCACTCATTCACGAGAAGATGGTTACCATGAGTCTCTCCAAGCCTTTTTATAATAAACAGGAATGCCAAATCCCTAGAAATCCAAAAACCTAACCCTAGGAGATGAAGCACCAAAAGTAATGTGGGCCCCGTTGGGGTAAGTTAGTACATCAACTTCTCGAGGTCGTAAATTTTGCATGTGATCTTTGTTTTAGGTGCACAATAGCCCATTGGAAAGTTCTAACTGAGGAATACACATGTTGCCACCAGACTTTGACTTTGTCTAAAGTTTGACTATGGCGAGCCCTAAAAACGTTATTTAGGGCCTCAAAATGGCCTTCGGAGGTTGGGGACCTTAAAACTAGAAAAAAACTGCCAAACTGGAAAATTGCCAAAATAAGCCAGTTAGAATAGGTGTGAGGCCACTGAAATCCATCTGGATCATATACAACATGCATATACATAGTTTGATCCATTACAGCCCACATACATCGGGTTTCGTGCTCAAAATTAAAAATATTTCAGATTTTCCATGCCAAATCATGAGATCCATGATCCTTGGCCTTTCATATGCTGGAAACACTTTGATTCGACCCTTCAATTCCCTTTGAAGGCTATAAATTGATGATCTAGATTATTTTTGGAACTAAATGAAAGCAGAGATATTACAATGAAATACACATAAAAATTGTAAGAAACAGAGAAATACAACAATACATGATTTCTATTAATGAAAGAAATGTACAAAAATTGTAAAAATACAGAGTGCAAGACTCGCTAGAATGGTGTCTTCTTTATCTCCGAGAAGAGATGTGAGGGCTACGCTCATTTGCAATAAGGTGAGTACAATGAGGTTCTGAAGGCCTTTTTATGATAAACATGAATGTCAAAACCCTAGACCTCTGAAAACATAACCCTAGGAGATGAAGTGCCAAAAGTCATGTGGGCCCCGTTGGGGTAAGTTAGTACATCAACTTCCCGGGGTTGTAAATTTTGCATACGATATCCGTTTTAGGCGTGTGATAACCCATTGGAAAGGTATTTTCGAGAAATACGCATTATGTCCTCAAACATTGACTCTATTTATGATTTGACTATGGAAAGCCAAGAAAACACTGTTTAGGGCCCTAAAACGGCCCTGGAAGTACAAAAAGATGTACTCACATGAAAACTTCTAAAATAAGCCAGTTGGAATAGGTGGGAAACCACCAATATCGACCTTGATGCTATGTAGGGCTTCAGTACATCCCCGGAAGTGAAGAACCCACAATTATAAAGAAATGTCCCCACTACAGAGAAACATGTTGAACTAAAAACATCAAGATGAGCCAATTGGAATTTGGAACAAGTGGGTGGCCACCAATATCCACCTGGATTAGTCCCCCCCCCCTTAGGAAGAAATGGTCTCCATTGCGTTGAGTGCTCGAGGAAGAGGGGAAATCATTTTCTGAATCTAAATCTTGGTGAGTTGTGTGCCTTGTTGGAGAAGTTGTGTTGCTTGGTCTGTGCAAGGTTGTCATGAACTTGTTGTTAGTGGGGTTGAATCTGTTCCACCAACCTATTGTCTCTAGGTTTGACGGGGAATTGTGTGGGCACCATTGTAGGTGAAGAAACAATATCTTCTTTATCTTTTGCAACCTACTTCTATTGTATATAAGGTGTTGAGGCTACAGTGGTTGTAGTGGCCTTATGTGCCTCCTTTGAACAGATTATGAAGAGGATGAATTTTGCAGTATGAGAGATTACATTACGACGTTTTTTTGGTGGAACAGTAGTCAGAACGACCTATGGTATCCTGTAGAGTTGACCCCCCAGATTAATAATGACACTACAGAGTCGAGACTCATAAACAGCATGGTGTTTCCACATATATGGTTGGACCAAAACAACATCAGATACATCAAGAGGGGAAACATCACACACTACCTCATCCTTTAAGGGTTGGATTCCATAGGATGGGTGGCACTGCTGGCTGACACGGAGATCTCATCCCTGGTGAAGCCACCCGATGTTGTATGGTTGCGGGTGTGGTGTTTTCGACAACCCCAACTATTTGACGACCTCAGCTGAGATGAGGTTCTTCTGGCTGCCACTATCAAAAATGAAATGCAATGGGTCCCCTTCACCCACATTTGTGAATGGAAGAGGCGCTCCCCCTCTTTAGGATCTACTGGTTCTTCTGGTTGAATTGTTGCGATTGCAACAATAACAGTGGGTTCTACATCGATGATCTGTCTATTTTCAATATTTTCTAGATTAGATTCTAAATCAAGGTTTGACTCCTTGTCTTTGACCTCAGCCACCAATGATTGTTTCAAGCGACATTCATCGGTGTTGTGTCAGGGGATTTTGTGGAAGTCGCACCACTTCCTAGTGTCATTATGCATCTTTCCTTTACCCTTCCTTTCCTGTGTCTTAGACTGGTTTTCAGAAGGCTATTGGTTAGGGCCATATTTATCATGCTTTGGTTGTTGCGGATTTTCATACCCAAACTCCCATTTGTTCTGGTGCCTAAATTTCTACTCGATTTTGACAACATATCGATAGGCAGCTCCCAATGATGATATGTTTAGGAAATCCATTTCGGTTTGGATGTACCTATGCAGAGCCCCACGGTATTTCATAAATAAATGCCTCTCGGAGTCTTTGATACCCAGCTTGGTGCACAGTGTATGGAAAGTATTTGTGAACTCTAGCACTGTTTGGCTCTTCTCTTTCCATAGTGTGGTCCATCTCATGTACCAATATTCATAGTTATCAATAGGGTAGTATTGTTCCTTGACTACATCCACAAAAAAACCCCAAGTGGGATCAGCCCAATATATTCCAGATTCCTTTGTGGAACTTTGATCCCAGTAAGTTTCCCACCAATGTTTGACATGGGGGAGAGCCTTGAGGAGTGTGAAGGTGATCGTTTCCCTATCAGAAAAATTGTGAACAAAGAAATAACCTTCTAGCAAATTTAACCATTTTTCTAAGGCATCCACATCTATTTGACCTTCAAATATGGGAATATCAAAATTAACTTGTACCTTGAAGGGAGAGGTTCCTCCAAAGTGGTCTCTTGATGAAGATGTGCATGTTTCTATCGACAAGCGTTGAAGGATGTGGAAAAAATTCTCCATCATTTTGTCCCTCTATCGTGCGAGAGCTTGCTCAAGCAACAAGTTAATAGAATCTTCTGCTCCATCATTTTTATTTTCTTCCTCCATGGAGGGTTTCTTGGGCATGCGAGAGCGATTGTCCTCAAGAGAGACAATCTTGAGACCCAACTTGCTATACTCGGACCTCATTAGGGACATGCACTGAAAAACTATCAAGAGCAGCCTGCTCTAATACCACTAATCCAGATTATTTTCGGAATGAAATGAAAGCAGAGATATTATAATGAAATACACATAAAAATTTCCAAAAACAGAGAAATACAACAATACATGATTTCTATTAATGAAATAAATGTATAGAGACTGTAAAAATACAGAGTGCAAGACTCGCTAGAATGGTGGCAACTTTATCTCTGAGAAGAGATGTGACAGCTACACTCATTCACAAGAAGGCGAGTACAATGAGGCTCTGAATGCCTTTCCATGATAAACATGAATGCCAAAAATCTAGACATCCAAAAACCTAACCCTAGGAGATGAAGCGTCAAAATTCATGTGGGCTCCATTGGGGTAAGTTAATACATCAACTTCATGGGGTTGTAACTTTTGCATAGGATCTCCGTTTTAGGCATGTGATATCCCGTTGGAAAGGTCTTTTTGAGAAATACACATTATGCCATCAAAATTTGACTCTATCTACAGTTTGAATGTGGAAAACCAATAAAACATTATTTAAGGCCCTAAAACGGCCCTAGAAGTACAAAAAGATGTACTCACATGAAAACTTCTAAAATAATCCAGTTGGAATAGGTGGGCGACCACCAATATCCACTTGGACACTGTGTAGGGATTCAGGATAGCCCCAGAAGTGCAGAACCCACAATTACAAAGAAATGTCCCCATTATAGAGAAACATGTTGAACTAAAACTGTCAAGATGAGCCAGTTGGAAATTGGAACAGGTGGGTTGTCACCAATATCCACCTAGAGCAATTGAGCCATACACAAGCCTTGAAGAAGAAGAAAAAAGTGGAGATAAATTACACCCTGGAGAAATTTTTCCCCTTATTGCATCCTTGAGTTTGCATCCCTTAGTCCTTTAAGTTTGAACTCTCCTTATGTTCATCCCCCAAGCTCTCCCTATCCCGTGAAGGAGGAACCCAATTACTTCTAGAACTTGTGAGCTTTCCTTGTGGAGGATTGAAGTGGTGAAGGCCTAGGTGGAGGGACTTAGTTTCTCTGTTTCGACGAGTTGCTAATACATAAGGTTGTCACCTATGTGCTTCTTCTTATTATATTAATAGAAATCCTCTTTTCTTGTCCAATTATATATTGCAAATGTTTATATTATTTTCCATGGGTAAGTTTTCTATACATGTTGATGGATTATGATAGTTTATATGTAGACATTTCATACATTTTTCCATGTGCCTGTGTATCTTGGATGTTGAGGACAAGTTGTAGGTATCAAGAATTAGATTGTGAGATCAACGATGGTCTCCTACGAACGTCCGGAAGAGGTAGGCTTCTAGCCTTTCTTTTGTTGGCATTTCTATTTATCTAACATATTTGAGATTTGAGTTGATTTCTTGGTGTTGTTCTGTCTGTTGTGGTCCTACCCCAAACCATAGAGATTTATTCCTCGTAACAAAAACCGTTAACCAAAATTGGAGTTTGTATTAAAAAACATAGTACTTAATCTACAATGCACACATCAGTTCATACACATCGCTCTATGGTAACAAGGGACAACGAGTCACATGGATCATTCCATAGCTTCAATTTAATACATTCATGTCTTCCCATATTCATGTTACAATAGAGAGTATCAATATATAGAAAGATCCCTAAGTGTAGAGATGAGAATGATCCCTTCGATCTTGTATACCAGAGCATAATAAATAGTTAAAATAAAAATAAAATCAATTTGTCTTTGATTTTATATAGCCATCTAGACAATCTTAGAAAATGTGGGAAATGAACAAATTATGTTTCGATCTCATATGCTATTCATATGACATGAAATGCATATGAATATCATTGTTGTCAATATCTCACTTAACGACCTATGTGTTAGAAGGCGTTGACCACCAATTTGAATGACACCTCACACTCACTTGAAGGATCCTAAGTGTGAACCATGGGATACACACCATGCTGGCATCTAGATCTTCAAAACCGATGTGGCCATTTTCCATTTGGGGGTCCGCACATATGCCAACCAAAGAACTCAGGTACTGGAACTACATTAGGGGTACATGAACTGAATTGAATAATTTGTCATTAGCAAGATTAGCTTAAAAACTCATTTTAATCTACTAAGAACTTAGGAAATGTAATAAAATGATCAACAATTACCTCTAAGTGCTTGTTGAAAGGGTTTTGATCTTAAAAGCATGGAAATCTATAATAATAGGGGCGAGTTCAGTTATAAAGCAGGATGGTAGTGGGAAAAAAATGTATTTAATTATGGGAAAATGGGAGGCCAACAATGTAAAAGTAGTGAAGTTAAAACACAAAACAGACGAATATATTCACTTCTCTTCAATCATGCAGTACAAAAAGTATTCATTATTCCATTTAGCTCAATAGACATATACAACAAAGAATTTGTCTAAAGATAGACATACTACATCATGACAATCAGGTTCTTGAGAGAATATCTCAATCACACACTCAAGATAGGAATAAACCATTACCTCATAACAACTAGTTCTCAAGAGAATATCTAAAATAAACACTAAAGATATCAACGAATCTAGTTAAAATACAACAACATCCACTCATAAATAGAATATAACTATTCATGTAGACAAGTAATCATCACACACTGAACACCCACTGCAAACACAAATCATATAACAAATTTATACTAATTAACACTAAACTCACACATTTAAACCAATTTATAACTCTATGTGATTCCTTTTAGCAAAATTAAGCTCGATATACTCTTACTACATAAATATTCACAATCACAAGAAAAAAAATAATTTGAATACAAAGAACATTGTTACCAATTATCCATATTCATATTCATTTTATACTGTAAAATAATACCTCTAAACTAAGTTTCTTAAATTTATAAATATAAAATATAAAAACACACAATACAAAAATATAAAAACACACAAGTAATCGTACATAAATCTTCTAAAATAATAATAAATAAAATTTAAAATAAAATACTTAGTCATACTATATCTAGTCTAAACTGAAACCTAAGTTTCATTATACCCTTTAAACCAAATTATTTGGAAGGGTACAAGAAGATGATTGCTATCCTATGTTACAAGCAATCAATATTCTTCTCGTTTAAGGTAGTCTTTACCTCATTGCATATACATCTAGATCAAGATTCTTCTCCTTAATCCATCCTTACCCCATACACCTACAATTCCTATATTGTCATGTTTTGTAGTACAAACGATAGTACACAATTATTGTATCGTTTAAGGTAGTCTTTACCTCATTGCATATACATCTAGATCAAGATTCTTCTCCTTAATCCATCCTTACCCCCATGCACCTACAATTCCTATATTGTCATGTAGTACAAGCGATAGTACACAATTATTGTACTACCCTAGAGAGAAAATCTACAAAATGCAACTTTATTTTTTAATCAAGTTAATAAAAGTATTATTTAAACAAATTTTGTTTAAATTATTGTACTTCCCTATAGAGAAAATCTACAAAATGCAACTTTATTTTTTAATAAGTTAATAAAGTATCATTTAAGATGAACAAGTTTATTGGGAAATGTATTTTTAAGATGAACAAGTTTATGGGAAAATGTAGCTTAAAATAGGGATTAAGAATTATAACTATGTTTTAAAGTAATAATAGTATATGATAATTAAGTGAAGAAAATAGTTTAGATATAGTGAAAGTTTATTAATATGGATTTATTTTAATTTTAAATTTACTTATTATTAAAAAATAATTTGAAATTAAGTGTTTAAAGGATATTGAGTTAAGATGAATTTAATATATATATATATGTTTGATATTTAGTTAAGTGAACTAGTTTGAATGGTTAAGTGCTTTGAACTTCATATATGAGGTCTTGGGGTCAATCTTTCAAGTTAGGTGTCTATATTGTATACCTTATTTGATGTCCATATTGGATTAAGCATTAACCTCTAAACTTAATGCATAAATTTCAAAGTAGCATGGTTATTTATTTTATTGTGGGACATTTAAAAAATATTGATAAGAAAAAAAGATTTCAATATTGGTCATATATATATATATATATATATATATATATATATGAAGGATCAAGTCCCTTGAGGTAAAAAAACAAATTTAATTGAAAAATTTTGATGAAAGGTTTGTATCTCTAGAGATTTGATCCCTCTCACAACATTGTAGATATGAAGTTAAAATGGATCTACATTGGTGTATTAATTCAATGCATTATAAAGTTGAAGTTACAATTCTAAAACCAAGTTTTAAAGTTGAAGTTAGATGACTCTAAAACCTGGTTTTATTGAAGTACAGTCAAATACATTTCAAATGTTTGTAGATTATTAGTAGAAAAAATAGGATAAGTAGGTGTTCAAAGAGAGATCTCATGTTGTGGTTTACTGATAATTAAGGGAGACTTTGATATTCTTCTTCTTCTTCTTCTTCTTCTTCTTCTTCTTAAATCTAGGGGAAAGAGGCCCATGTTCAAATCTAGTTGGTTGCCACTATAAACCCTAGTCTATTGCCAACAACCCATAAGCCAACATCTAGACGAGATGTCCAGAGACACATCCATGAGGGGGGTCCCACTCATGGGGGCCACCTACCCTTCTAGCCTTATCACAAGGGGCCAAATTCTTATAGGGGATTTGAACCTAGGTGGGAGAGTGCAAGACCTACCTCCCAAACATCCAATCAAACCACCTCAATTAAGACTTTGATCTTCTTGTCCAAAGGATTTATTCTCATAGAAGGATCTATGATTTAACTATGGGTCTCAGTTGAGGATGACACCTATTATGATTGGCCTTACACGACTATGTTCCTTGGGGCTAGCCTCTACTAGGGATGATGTCCATTGTGGTTGGACTTACAAGATTATGATCATCAAGGCTGACATCCCCAAAATTTTGATTTAGAAAAATAGGTGTGATTGCACTCGCAAGACTATGTTCCTTAGGACTAATCCTGGGTAAAGATGATGTCCATTATGATTACCTTATAAAACTATGTTTTTAGAGGATAACATCCCCAAAATTTTACTTTGGAAAAGTAGAAACTCAAGTTGTATCTATAATGCCAAAATCACAAGATAAGAAATCAAACTTAATTCAAAATTATGAAAAAACTCTAAAAATATATTTTCAAATATTTTTTTTGTTTGTTAGAAATGTTTGTAGGCCAACATTTCAATCATTGGTTAAGAAACCACAGCTCAAGGGCATCTAAGCCTTCAAAATCACCCAGAATCACAAAGACACTTAACATAGTTGGATTTTTGGTATTCCAATTACCCATTCCATCTTAATTTGGAAAAAAATCTAAAAATATAATTTCAATTGTGCTTTCCATCATACACAAAGAACATTAATTATGAGTAAAATTTAAAATTTCCTTAATCATAAAATTAATTTACTTTGAATTTTTACATTTAGTAGTAACATAACATAAGCCATTAAAATAAAAAATAACAATAATAAAAAATAATATATATATATATATATATATATATATATATATATATTACAATATTAATATTTTATAAAATATATTAAAATATATATATTGGTTTGAATTTGTTGTGTTTCTATTTTTTTTAATTTTAATTAATAAATCAAGAAAACGATGTAGTGGTTAGGTACTAATATATTATAAAATATGAGTGGATCTAATGGTTAAGAACATGTGCTTTCTCCTAAGAGGTCACAAATTCAAATTAATAGGGGGTAGGGTATGTATACCTCCATAAACTTTAGCAGTCAAATTGATGGGCAACCTTAAAAATAAATTATTATTATCAATCAAATATCAAATATCTATCAAACTCGTAGAGAGATCAAATATCTAAGGTTAAGATAGATCTATGTTAGTTATAAAAATAATTTAAATTAATCAAATTTTCTTTATAAAACAATAAAAAATTTCATAATTCAAATTTTTTAATTAAAAAATAATACTTTTAAATATATAATTTTTTTATAAAATTTATTTATATGAATAAATGATCTTTATAAATAAATACAATTTTACATAATTCAAATTTTAAATTAAAAAATACTTTTAAATATATTAAAATATTAATAATAAAAATATGATTTTTAAGATGGAGATTAGTTGAAAGTTAATAATATTTACTCAAGCCAATAACTATAAATAAATAAGATATCATTAATATAAATGAAATAAATTTACTTTTAAGTTTGAAATTAATTGAAAGGTAGAAATATTGATTACTTTTAAATATATTAAAATATTAATAATAAAAATATGATTTTTAAGATGGAGATTAGTTGAAAGTTAATAATATTTACTCAAGCCAATAACTATAAATAAATAAGATATGATTAATATAAATGAAATAAATTTACTTTTAAGTTTGAAATTAATTGAAAGGTAGAAATATTGATTGAAGTAAATTACTATAAATTAAAATATCTATCTTCTTATCTTTCTAAGTCGTTATTATGATCATCAATAATAAATAACTATAAATAAGATATGATTGATATAAATGAAATAAATTGATTTTTAAGTTTGAAATTAATCTAAAGGTAGAAATATTGATTTAAGTGAATTACTATAAATTAAAATATCTATCTTCTTATCTTTCTAAGTCGTCATCATTATTATCAATAATAATATAATAATAATAATAATCTATTTTTAAGGTCACAGCCAAGCGAGCACACCAAATTGGTGTATGAGACCTCCTTGTTTGTGGGACAAGGGACCCCCCTCCACCCAACTATTTGACTGGTAAAGTCTACAAAGGTATACATACCCTACCCCCTTTGGATTTTTAAGTTTGAAATTAATCTAAAGGTAGAAATATATATTTAAGTCAATTACTATAAATTAAAATATCTATCTTCTTACCTTTCTAAGTCGTCATCATTATCATCAATAATAATATAATAATAATAATAATCTATTTTTACTTTTTAAGAGGAAACATATGTTCTTAACCATTAGGCCCACTCACACTATATAATAAAATATTTCTCATATTCTTAATCATAAATTAATAAAATTAATTTATGATTGATATAAATAATTAATATAAATTTGGAGTGTTATCTTTTTCATTCAAATTGACCTTATAACAACGAATATATTATTGTAACCACATTGAATCTTGTTGTTGAGATAATTTATAATATTAATAAACATATCGTAACTATGACTCTATAAAAGAATAATGTAAATTTGAAATTAGAATAATCTAATTTTGAAATTTTTTTTTTAAGTAAGAAGTAAAATATATTAAAAACCTTCCAGAGGCAAAAGGGAGAACCCAAGTACAGTGACAATCCAACTATGTTGATGGAGCTGCCCCAACAGAGAGGAAACCAGCCCAATCAACAACTTAATCACAATAAAATTATATTTATAATAAAATATTTTAGTGTGATTTTTTTTTAATATATGAAAATAGATTAATGTTTTAAGATTTAAATTTTTTTTTTTATATATTTGCTTTTATTTATACGACACTTACCAATCAATTTACACCCTAGTCTACATCCCTAAGACAAATCTAAAAATATTTAATAAAAGTAAAAATTTCAACTTTTATGAAATATTATAAAATTATTTTAAGTGGTTTGTATTTTTAATAAAAATAATAATTTAAATCACATTCACACAAAATAATTAATAATCACTATTTTCATTATATCAACAATTAAATTAAAATAAAATTTCTCACTTAAAAACAAACATTTTGATAATATATTTTATAAAATAAAAAATATATATAATTTAAAATTCATAATATAAAAAAATTCATTAGTAATCTTGAAAAAAACAACTTCACACGAGCAAAGGAAAATATTAAGTAATTATTTTAAAATTGGTTGGAGTGTTTCTTCTCTATAAATCGTTAGTTTTAGTTCGAGTTGTTGAACGCTTCTGTGTGAATTGGTCCCCGCATAATTTAGAATAAATTAAAATTATTAATTAATTTATTTAAAATATAAATACTATTATACTATTTTTAATATTTATTGTAAAATAAAATTTTATTTAAAAAAAATATCGAACTAAAATGTAAACGAATTTGTACTCTTAGATGTTGTACTAACACCAAGACGTACCAACAATGGCACCTTCACCGAGCTATCCTCATCGTGACGGAACTTCTTACCTCAACGCTCGCAGTACAAGTGCAACCCCGCCAAAACAAACCAAAATAAAGATAAAATACTAACAATAAATACAAGATATAATAATAATAAATACAGGAAATAATATATTAAATCAGTACCAAGACTTGAGACTTCTATTTATACCCATCCCGTTTCGGATTGAATCATCACGAACACAGCAAAACTTAATAATTGGGTATTGTGGAGAATTTCCTGAGTATTGACCATTACAATGGCCGAGGTATGTCTGCCCTGATCTCTCCATTCCTTTCATTTTTAGATGTGTGGATTTATTGAAAGTCTGTCATTTTCTTTTTCCTTGTTTTTTTTTGGCTTTGCTAACAGAAATTTCCGGTTATTTTCTATTTCCTGGTTTTTTTTGTGGCTTTGCTAAAGCCGTATCTGCAGAAATTTTCATTTTTTGAATAAAATTCAGCAGACCCAAAACAATCAGTTCTGCAATGTTACCATTATATATATTGGATGCAATAGGCATAGTCAATTGTATAGAAAAATGGCTTGACCTGAACCTGATCCTGTCTTGTGTTCCAGTCAGAATGTATACGGTTGGCATAGGGGATTTGTTTTTATTTATTTATTGTTATACTTGTTTTTTTTTTTTTAATTTTATGGGTACATATGCTTAGATTTGGAACTTCCCAAAAAATTGGAGATGCCCCAATGTATATTTCTGCAAGGATTGCAGAATGAATGCCCAAAATGGTGAAAGGTCAACCCTTGTTAGAGTCCTGAAAAGGCCTTACTGGGTTGGGTTGGTCCTGACTGAAACATTGGGCAACTGTTAAATGTTTTGAGGGTATTTGGCAACTATTTTTAATGTTTGTGAGGCCTCGGGTGTCACAGACAAGAATTTGTAGCAGAAATGTGTGGATCGATGTATGAAAGTATGGATAGGATGATGCAAAAATGCGCTAGTGTAGACAATTTCCGTGACCTCTTATTAAGCCTTGAGTTCTTCCCCTGTCTGATTGATTATTTCTCTCAGATTTACCGATGCATCTTGGGTTATGAAATGCTTGCACATAGATAGAAAGAAAAGGGGAAAATACTTGAGCCATTTCCAGTCATGCTAAAAGCTTCTTCAATGTACATCATATTCCTGTTCTTGGAATTTATTTTATCACATGCCACGCCACTTGCTTGAGGCGTGACAAAATTTACTTGAATCTACTGCAACTTTTCACTTGTAGAATTATTCAAATTCAAGTAGAGAACTGAAGCAGAGCATGGAGTAAAGTTTGTGTCATGTTTTATACATTAATGAGTGTGGTGTTTCATTCTGAGATTGTGTAGTCATTCGTTCATTGGGATTGGCATGCTTATCTTTATATTTCTTATAGGAGAAGTGACCTTATGTCTGGTTATGGTCTATTTAGATCTTAAAATTAGGGCCATAAGTGTGAATAGAATACTGATGGCAGCTTCTCATACGAGTCGACTTTCCTTCCTTGCTTACTTGCCTTGGGACTTTCGGGTTACTTGTTTCCACTTGGCCTTACTTCCTGGCTGGGTGGTCTGGTTGGTCTGGACCATAACTGTGTGCATCAGTGTGTGGGGACTTCGGGTTACTTGCTTCCACTTGGCTGGCTTACTTCCTGGTTGGACTGGGCCATAACTGTGGGCATCGGTGTTGACTGATTAGTGATGTCATGACAAATACAATATGATAAGACCTGAAATCCCTTTGGTCTGCAAATACATACCAAACTTTCGACTGAAAAATGATCTTGCTATGATGTCATCCCTTTTCCCAAGACTTGTGAATATAAGCCCTATCAATGATTTATTTTTTGGTAGGTGGTCCATCTCAAAGAGGTCACTGATGGTATGGAGATGCTCGTCTTGCCCCCAGTTGAGAAGTTGTCAATTGGACAGATACATGTTTTATCTAAGGGTTTGCCATACACTTACATGATTTATTTGAGCCTTTTCCCTTTCTTTAAAACTTTAAGGTATACATGTATGTCTCCATACCATTTTATGGACATATTTCAATTTCATTATGGCAAGCGTGGAAACATTGGATAGTGAATGTTCTCATTATTGTTGATATTTTGGAGTACTGTTTGTCAGTTTTGCAGTTTCGTTTCGTGAGGAAATCCCCAACTAGGGCCACTTATGTTTCATTTGTTCATATAGTTTGGTTTCAGTTATATTGAAAACAGGGAGAAATCTGGTACCCAGGTTGTAATGCCAACCAATCCTTTTAAACTGAATGGTAATCTGCATAGGAGGAATGAAATCTGGGCCAGAAAGATATAGGGTTCAAATTGATATAGTTTCGTTTCGGCACAGGATGAATGAAATCTGGGTCAGCAAGATATAGGGTTCAAATTGATATGGTTTAGTTGCAGCTTATATCAAAAACAGGGAGAAGCCTGGTACCCAGGTTGGCAATACAACCAATCCTTTCAAACTGAATTGTCTTTTCCATAAAATGAATGCTATCCGATTTAACAAAATAGAGGGATAGGGACTGATGGCGACTTTTTCTTATTCAGGGTGTTACTCTCTTTCAAGTTTCAGTGCCTGGTTGTACCGTTGTCCTTGTATGTTTCTAGTTGTTTTGTTTGGAAAGAGATATTGAGGATCTACATGATAACGATTCTGTTGACTGGATTGTGTTACAAAAGTGATATTTTCTTCACGGTTGTTCCTTTCTCTCTAAAACTCTGAGCATTGCAATGCAGACCGTGGTTTTGAAGGTTGGCATGTCTTGCGAAGGTTGTGTTGGGGCTGTAAAGCGAGTACTCAATAAAATGGAAGGTACTGCAGTTTATTACCATTTTTATGCTTAAACTTATGCAAAGATGTAAGCTTCATGCTAAATGTAAACTATGGAGTCTCAAGTTTCTTTCAAGTCTCATCTGTATGCTCATTCTTGATTTCATATACTAGATATACACATATTTTTGCAAAGAGATAACGTCTTAATATTGTCTTGGTCACAAATTTAGAATCGACTTTTTGTCAATGAAATACAGTGGTAAAATTCTCAATTTTTTTAATTTTTACCATGTTACTTCTCCATCTAACAAAGGTCTAGACTTAACTGAAACTGCAGTGTGTTGTAAATGTATCATAGAGTGAATTAGGGACAATATAATATTCTAATCAAGTAATCACGAGCTTGATTGCAGGTGTGGAAACATATGATGTGAACTTGAAGGAACAGAAAGTGACTGTGAAAGGGAACGTGAAGCCTGATGCAGTTCTGCAAACTGTTTCAAAAACTGGAAAGGAAACATCCTTCTGGCCAGAAGAGAAGGATATCGCCAAGTAGTAGGGCATATTCTCAGTTTTAGTAGAGATATGGACATATATTGAATATGCTTCTTAGAGAAGGATATCGCCAAGTAGTAGGGCATATTCTCAGTTTTAGTAGAGATATGGACATATATTGAATATGCTTCTTAGAGACGCTTTTAATAATATTTCTAATAAATTGGGCTTGCTTATATTTTAATTAAAATTTGGGGAACCTACACTTTCTGCACTTGATGATACAAATACATTTGAGCATCTCTGGGTTCTTTAAATTCATTCCCAATTAAGGAGTTTATTATAATAAAATTCATTTTTGAGTATTCCCGGGTCTTTAAAGTCATCTCTGATAAGGTGTTATTAATAGGCAACTGTTCCCTGGTTTGAGACCCTTGGATGAATGAATTGGGTTCATTAGTTTTTAATTATGTGCTCTCCCTTTTGTTTTCATACACAATTAAGCCAGTACAAACATATGCTGAAAGACATGCACATGACTATGGAACATTCTTGACTTCCACAGTACTGTCTTCGAGTCATCTATTAGAGAATGTTGTGTTGACCTCAAAAGCATGAAGTGCATGTTATTTCCATTTTCTAATGCTGGTTCATGAGTTATGAAATAGAACTGCATTATCGCTACTTTATGTTCAGTATAGGCTCATGGTTTCACCTTGTTTGCAACAATCATTTTCTCTCATGGCTATGCACCAAATAATGTTCTGCAATTTACTATCGTAGATCAATGCATCTAACTTACGAGACACATATTTTAGAGCCATACAAAAAGAGTAACAGTTTCTCATTTGCACAAGTGTTTTGAGTCTGTGTGATTATGATGATATTGGTAATGCACTTATCTTGACTTATTTTTCCTTCATTTGTATCCATTATTATCAAACCTATTTGACCAAATGTTTGCAGTTTGTCTTTTTTCATATTTATTTGGGTAATGGACAGACATCAGGGCAGGTAGTTTTTGTTTCTTTTATGCTCCGGTCCTTCTATTTCGTTGTGATTGTTCATGCCACCCTGGGCATCTGCTATGTGTCTAAGAGAACACAGTGAGTGATTATTGATGACAAAGCGGAATGACCTTGAGGCTACTTTTCCCAAGTAGAAATATGTTCGTGGGAGTGTTTACCAGCCAAGTAAGGGTAAGGCTTCTGTGCAAGATCTCAAGTATTAAAATACAACAAAGATTGATTTCATTGATGTAAAGGAGCTCCATAATGAGGCCAAGTCATGGTGGTTTTGGGTAAGATTGTTGAAGAATATTTTCTATTTATAATAAACATAGAAGAGTTCCAAAGTCTCTAACATAAAACAGAATTTGGTTAGCTCTGGAGGTCTGGGTGTTCAAGTTAAAAAATCCCAAGCAAGACCATCGCTTTGTTGAGGAAACTGGTCACCAAGGGGGAAAGTTGATGAAACAAGAAGATGGAGTCAGCTGGTCTGAAGAGGAGATGAGAATCACTAGATTGGATTTTATGCTCATTTGGATAAAGTTCTAGATCCCATCCAATCACCCAAGCCTTAAAGGTGTATGGTGGTCTGCAACTCTCTCAACCGATATCACGGGAATCTTAACTCTGGTCACAAACTTGTTTAAGAGTAGTGTGATTGTAAATAATTCAGCAGGTCTTTGGCTCAACCAAAATCACGAGAATCTTTAGTTTGATGTAACAACCTTTTGGGTTATAAACTCGTTGAAGAGTAATGTAATTGTTCATAATTCAGCAGGTCTTTGGCCTGATAGTAAACTTTGTTTTATCTTGGCATGATCATCTTCTGCCCTTTGTAAATTATCTTCCCAATCTTTGATTATAGGATTATTATGGAAGATGAATTGCTTTCTTTCAAATTTGTATTTAAAATATGCACAGACCTCTGTTAGACTGGGACTTGCCCTAGCAATGGGGACACAGATCCTCATATCCTGTACCCGCGGAAGTTTCCCAAAATTGAGGAGACGTCTACCATGAAATTTATGAAAAAATATGGGTTTTGAAAAATGTTCGAGTTCTTTACTGTGGATGCCGAGATTTTTTTTTAATTGCTATAACTGGGTTCTATTTATATGTAATATAAGTCTTTGATCTACATTGTTTATGTTAGATATTTGACCATGTATATGGTAAAGCCGGTTAAAACAAGTTAAAACAATAAACAAAACTTAATAAAATATTATTATTTATGTTAATGTAAAAAATTTATTTCCAAGTTTTCCATATTAATAAAAGTCTCAATAAGAACAGGCCACGGATGAAAGAGCTCTTAATTCTTAATTTAGTGTGCATTCCTAATAAACGAAACTTAATAAAATATTATATGGATCAAAGAGCTCTTAATAAAATATTATATGGATCAAAGAGCTCCTAAGAACGGGCATGGATCAAAGAGCTCCTAATTTTTAATTTAGAGTGCATTCTTAATAAACAAAACTTAATAAAATAGTATATGGATCAAAGAGTTCCTAATTCTTAATTTAGTATGCATTCCTAATAAACAAAACTTAATAAAATATTATTTATGTTAATATAAAAAATTTATTTTCAAGTTTTTCATATTATTAAAAATCTCAATAAGAACAAGGCATGGATCAAAGAGTTCCTAATTCTTAATTCAATAAGAACAAGGCATGGATCAAATAGTTCCTAATTCTTAATTTAGTGTGCATTCCTAATTCCTAATTTAGTGTTTATAATTTTAAGCTACTAAGATTAAGTGTTCATGCAATCTATTTTATATTATATTTTAAGTATTTCAAGGTAATTATATTATATAATTTTTTGTCTTATATATCTTAAATAATTCCTAATTTAGTGTTTATAATTTTACGTTACTAAGATTATGTGTTCATACAACCCATTTTATATTATATTTTAATTATATTATATTTTAAACATTTCAGGGTAACTATATCATACCATTTTTTTATCTTATATATCTTGAATAGTAATTTTATTAAAAATTAACAAAATTACAAAAATAGATGCATGTAGGCATTCCAAAGGACACTTATAGCTCGCAAGTACAAGACTAAACTGGTAGTCTCCTGCTTTATACAGATAACTGACTGCAGATTTCCTTTATACAGAGAACTGACTGCAGATTTCAATAAAGATGTCTGGTTATTTACTATAACCAATCATTTACAAAATCAAAAAGCAGTAAAGTTATACATAATTACATCCAATCACTATGTATAGTCCTCAAAATAGAGAGATAAAAATAGAGAGATAGAAAGTACACATTTTTACATCAGCTTAAAGCATGGTTCATGTTTATAGAGATAGAAAGTAACATTTTTACATCAGTTTAAAGCCATGGTTCATGTGTATAGAGATAGAAAGTACACATTTTTACATCAGCTTAAAGCCATGGTTCATGTGTATATTATGTGGTGTGTTTGAAAGCTTTATGTGAAGTTCCGGGTTCCCCTTTCCAAAGCAAGGCTAATTTTTAATAATCGGTTAGCTTCCATGTTCTTGCTCCTATTGACATGTTCAAAAGTGATGTGCGAAAAAGTTGTTATGCCGCTCTTGATATCTTGAAATAAAGGTTGCAAAGTGAAGTTTTGTGGTGTAAAACACTTCTTCCATCCATTGTATGACCAGTGGTGAATCCCCCTAGACTTGAAGTTGGGAAATTCTTTTTTCCCTAGCCAAACGTAGAACAAGCTTGAGTGCCAAGAATTCACAGAAGTTATTTGTTTCATTTCTTACACCAACACACCAATAGAAAAAGAGATATTGTGATATTTCAAAAGATGTAGAAGACCTCTGGCTCCTCTAGCGGGGTTTCCTTGAAAGGCTTCATCAAAAGATGCCTAAGGCATTTCCTTATTTATAACTTTTGGAGTGAGATGTTTGGGGATGTGAGTAGTTGATTGTTGGGGAAGGCGGATAGTATATTTAGATTTTGTATGGCACATTGTAGTGGAATAACTTCTTTATCCTCAAACAACTTTGAGTTTCTTGCTAACCATATTCCTCGGGCAATAGTAAGAGGGAGGGCCTTGAACCTTGAAGTTTATTGTTTGAACGCCATCTTTTAAGTGCCTCTTCTATTGTTAAACCATTCCAAGTATTTTTCAACCATGTGATTTTGTTTGATTCCTTTCAAACTTATTTGGTGTAACCGCAAGACAATATCATAATGGGGTTTGTGTCTAAATCTCACTTACATAGGCATCATCTTTCAAGTCCTTCAAAACTTATTTTTTGAAGAATATCACATGTAAGAGCTGTGTTATTTAGGAGGAGACACATAAATAATTTTACTTTTGCTATACATTTGAACTTCGAGAGCTTTTTCCACCACCAAAGTTGTGGAACTTCACTACCCTCTTGGGCTAGTGCTTTATATCCTATCTTTGGCTCAGTTTTGGTGGGATTCAAGGACCAAACAAGTTGAACATCTTTCTCTATTAATTTAACAAAGCATCTTTGAAGGTTTTGAGTGTAGTTTTTTGAAGTGTTTGCGACTTCCACTCTAAGGCCAATCTCCCTCCAAGTTAACCATGTCTGTTGTCTTATGTCTTGATTTCCTCAAGTTATTTTCCTTGAGTTTGGTAGCTCCTATTATTTAGTTATTGGATCATATGGACTGGAAGTTTATGAGCTTCTTTGCATCCTATCCAGGGATCTAAACCTATGAACACTTTTTCTCCCTTTCTAATCTTCCAAACCATCTAGTTACCAATTAGATGGAAGGCTAAGAGGATAGATTTCCAAATGAGTATGCATTTTGAAATTTTTTGGGGGGCTTTCAGATCCAATCCTCTATGGACTTAATGAAATAGGTTTGAAGCTCTCAAATTTTGTGGGGTTGTCATTCTTTGGAATTAAGGTGATAAAGATAGAGTTGAAAGTTACCAATGTTTGACTTGTGGAGTGGGAGAACTCAACCACTTTTAGAAGGTCTTATTTAATGAATTCATAACAACCCATAAAGAATTCTATTGAGATATCGTCAACTTCCAAGATTTTATCTTTCTAGAAACTCTGCAAAGTTCGAAGGAGTTCTTTCTTACCAACTCCAATGATTAAACTTTGATTATCCCCTTGCCTAACAAAGTTGGGGAAGTAGTTTTTTATTTTATTAATTGTTGCAATGGTGGCGCTAGATTCTTTTTTGAAAGTGTATTGAAACAATCCATCCCTTCAGCTACCATTTCAAGAAAGGTTGTGACCTTAGTACCATCATCTTTTTCACAATATTTATATTTTTACGATAGTTTGCAAATCTGTGAAAGAATTTTGTGTTTTCATCACCTACCTACAACCAAATAACCCGACTTTTTATTCTCCACTCTTTTTCTTTGTCTAGAAGTATTTTCCTCTTAACCTCCATAAACTTGGTTTCATTTTTTTATTCTTTGGTTAAAAATCCATGACCATCTCTATTATAACAAAACTCCAGTGCTTCAATTTCCACAAGTGACCTTTCATCATTCTTCTGCATCTTCCCTGACCACTTTTTCACTACTTACTTTCCTCTTTTTAGCTTTTGTTGAAACTGGATAGGGTCCAATTCTAGAGAGGATCCATCAAAGGGTTGCCAAATCTCCTTTATTTTGTTTAGAAAGTCCTAATCTCTAAGCTAGTCCATATTTAATCTGAAGGGACTAGGGGGCTTGTTTTGGATATGAGCCAGTTTTAGTAGCATCAGACTATGATCCATGTCTCCTTCAGTAGAGACCCACTGGAGAAATTGAATATATTCTTCAAGGAAAGCCTCTAATATCAGAAAGCGATCGATCCTTTTATCCACACAAACCTCACCCATTCTCATGTTTCTCCAAGTTGGAGAGAGATTAGTAGGCATGATGTCCAGTAGGCATGCAAGCTCAAGCTTAGTAGTAACGAAGTCTACTAAAGGATCAACTTGGGTTGTCGACCCCCGGATATTTGAGGCTCCCAAAGGAAAATTAAGGTCACTGCCAAGAACCACTAATCTATTCTGATTCCAATCTTTTCGGAGGAGTGCTTCCCAGTACTATTGTCGGTTTGAGTAGGGACCATAAATATTAAGGAAAGTGTTGTCATTTGCTAGTTCTAAAGAGTACATAGAAACCCCAAGTCCTAAAGTAAACGTCGAAGAGTTAGATAGATAGGAGGATTTTTTTTTCTAGCCAGTGATGACCCCCCAGATCTTCCCAAGGAATCAATGAAACTAAAATCCCATCACTTAAGAAAAATGGATAAGTCCTTCATCACTTTGCTTCATCGGTCATAAGTTCTTGTAGGTAAATGACAGAGGGGTTTTACTATTCGGTCAATCTTTTCAAGGCCAATTTTTTGGACGAATTGGCCAGTCCTTGGCAATTTAAGGAGAGGATAATCATTTGGAGACCTCCCCAGGGGCATTTTCTCTAAGAGCCCCAATCAATGACCTTTGTTTACCACTTAAAACTTAAGAGTTTTCTTACTTCTAAACCAATGCCAAATTATTTTCACCTCTCTAGGAGGGTTTAAAATAATTTTCTTCAAGAATTCCAAAACCTCTTGCTATCTCTCCCGAGAAGAGAGACACTCCTCTCGCCTTGGGCTTGATATTGTACTTTGTGACATCAGAGGAATGAGGATCTTGAAGATCTCCCACTTCCAGAGAGGCCATGAGAGTTACAGAGGAGTTTGTAGAAGGAATTCTTTCTAGGGCGTTACCCAATCCATCAATAGGGATAAGGGGAGGGGGGCTTGGGAGAGTTTATCCAAGAGAGACTAGGCAAGAAATCACATGGCTTGGGTTCAACAGGATCTGATATTCCAACCTCCCAAGATCCAAAACACATTCTCAAAATTTTGTAAAGGAATAAGGGTAGTGTTAACTTCTTACTCATATACAATCATGAAGTCCTTGTATACCACCTTTATGTATTTCACATTTAAGGATATAGTTGTTATTCTAAGTGCGTTTTTAGATTCTTACTCTGCATCCTCTTACCTTATTTATGAGAATTGAGGTGGTTTCATTATTGTATTATATATTGTGTCATTGAAATGTATACAATGTGAATGAGATTATGGCTTGAGGCCTTTTCGGCCAAACTTTTTGTCGTGATATTGTGTGCTCAATTTCTTCAATTGTTATCAGAGATTTTATAGTTCTTAAGGGCCTGGTACTCTTGACATCATGATAGTGTTCCATTGGAGATGAATTCTGAGATGATGATGATTGTGCAAGAGAAGAAGCAACGAAAAAAAAAATACCGCAGCAACAGAGATCGCTCATCATACTCGAGCCCCACACATCTACTGAAAGGAGATATGCATCTACTAAAAATTCTTCACACGTTTTTGAAGATTAGGAAGAAGTGGATCTGAAATTCAAGCGAATGGCCTCAATTTTCTACCTGAGAAAGGAAAAAGCGGATCTGTTACATCAACGACCATCCTTAGTGTCCAGATCAATGAAAAACAAGTTATGATTTGYCAAATTTGATGTGGAACTATCAGATCTAAAGGGTGGTTGTGCATATCCATMTGGGCTGGGCGCAAATCAAATYGGACGGTTGCAACSCTGATCACGGGAAATGGAAGATATTTGTGGTTGCTGGCCTTTGAAAATTCTTCAAATCCWTTGAAGTGGAGGAGCACAATTTGAAGTTGAAAATTTACATCTGCATAAAATCAGCACCGATTACAAATCTATGCTACCTGTACAATCTCATGCACGAAAGAGAAGGCAGAGAAAGGCAGAGAAATCTCATTTTCTGGTGGGAAGAAATCTATGCTCGACCGCTTTATAACTTGGAGCTCGGATCGATCCWRACGTTCTGTTCAAGGTATTACGGTGCATCTCTTTCTCAAAATTCACKTGTCTTGAATTCACAAAGTTTGRATATTGGCTAGTGCATTCACTTCAAATTAAAAAAACAAAAACAAAGAAGGGTTAAACAAAAGTTTGGCAYACATTTGTCATTTAATGCACTAACTTTTGAGAAAAGGTCATCTTACCAAATTTTGAAAGCTTATAAGAAGTTAGGCCTAAAAATTGAGTCAAAGAGCCATAGCTTAAAGGCTTTGCTAGTTGAGTTAAAATGTCATTTCTTSGTAACCTCATAAAAGTATGTTGTAAGGTTTTCAAAATTAYTTTTGTAAAAAGAAAAAAAGGGGTTTAATTTTTGTATGGTTGATACATTGAAAAAAGGTTCTGAGCATGCACTTAATTTAGCTTTTATTTAAAAGCTTAGGGAAAGTATTGTGAAGATTTTTGAAATATTATTTTACAATTTAGCATGGTTATAAAGTCCATGCAATTGTAAATGTTTTGGGTTGTTAGATTTGTAGGTTGTTAGATTTGTAATTATTTTTTGCAAGAAGGTGTATCCATTATTAAAATTAATTTTTTGGTGGTGGTTTTAATCTTAGACTTGTCTCAAAATTGAATAAAAGGGTCTAAAGACATTGTCGTTGTGCATGATGGTGAATATTTTCATGGTGGCTATTCTCTTTGATGTTTATTGTATAGTTTTGACATAAACACATTTGTAATCCATCATTTAACGCAACACATAGCAAGTTAATGACATCAAGGCACACAATTAATGCTAGTCAAGCACATAAAATTCAAGCATAAGTAATCAAACAATTGCCATGCATGTTCAAGTAATTAAGTCATCAACCACATCAACAATGCACAAATCAAGCTTGTAATGAAAGGATAATTGGACGTGACTTAGAGTCAAAGCATCATCGAATTTGAAGATAAATTCAACTTTGAAGTCGACATTCATTGTAAATTTGCAATTAGTATTTTTCTATAAGTAATCAAGCTCAATTATAACTTGCAATAGTTTTTTGCAAGTTTCAAATCAAATCTAAGTTGAATTGTTTCGGGTGCACTCTCGGTTGAACCCAACACCTTTTAGAGTCATTGCAATGTTGAGTCGAAATTTGACAAGGTTAAGTGGTGAAACTCAAATCATTGTAATAATCATGAGTTGGGGTGCATTTTCGGTAGTATCTGACACCCTCAACTTCTTGGAAGAAAAATCAAGCGAGCGACTTCCCAAGTTAAAGCGAGCGTGAAAGTATAAGCAAGTGAGTCCCTGGAAACAAATTGAAGTGAGCGTGACAAGTTTAAGCTAGTGAATTTAAGCAGAAAAGTTCAAGAAAGAAAGTTCAAGTGATCACGACAGTGATGACTAAAATCATGGAGTTGGTTTCCTTATTGGAAACTTTAGTAGAAACAACTAAGAACAATGCAACCATACTGACCATTGAAAAATTAGAAAATGTTATCACATGTTTGCAAGTCATGCAAACAAAGATTCAACTGATGCAATTACAACCCCAACTATAGAATGATGAGTTGATAGATCTCAAAAACCAACAACCAGTGAAGTGTTTTGAACAAGTTTTTGTTCAACAAAACCCTCTCTATGATGATGATGATGATGATGATGATCAACAATCAATGAAGGAGAAACTCAACAAGAAAACTACATATGCAGATGAAGATGAAACTATTCATGAACCTATATTTCAAGAGTTTTCTTTTGAGTTCAATGATGCAACAACATGCAGTAAATAAACTTTCACATATATCAAAGAAATAGGTTGAGAATACTCTTTCCAAGCCCATCATCAAACCTTGGGAAGAAATCAACAACAACAAGCAAAAAACAAGACTTGGATATGACAAAGAAATTACCTTTCACATTCTCGATTATTCCAGATCAATCCAGTTCCAAAGTATTGGATTCCTTCAAGAAGTTTCAACTTCACCTATCACAATTGAGCATCAAAATGATAAGTGCCAACATTGCAATCGAGTTGGTCACAAGGAGAATCAATGTTATGATCTCCATCCTTGTCAGAATTGTGGCAAGAAGAATCATTCAACAGAGAAATGTTCCAAGAGAAACAAACCTGCAAGATTGAATATTCACTGTGAGTGAATCGATCCTTGGCAATGGTCATAAACAACCAAGTGATTATATAAGTCTTATTGTAGAATTCAATCTTGAGTAATGACCAATATTACAACACATAACCTTTTTAGTACCTTCCATAAGAGTATATAATGGTCCCCTTATGGCGTAGCTTTTAAGCATGGCCCTCATGAGATGAGATAACATGTGGTTGTTTCCACATGCCCACTTTGTGTTGTACACAAATAAAATAAGTATGGTACTCTCTTGAGCCTAGAGGGGGGAGTACAATGATGTAACTCTTCTTCAATTTAAGGGGTAGAGTTCAAAAATCCAATGAATATTATTCGTGAAACCAACTGTGGTCTCTTCTTTCAGCTGACAAAAGGGATAATTAATGATGGAATTGAAGATGGTTGTCAGATTGAAAGTTTCAACAAAAAAAAAAATGGAAGATGGGCGTCAAAGTTTCCAAATGGGCAACTATACTCTGTAGATGGTAGACTTTAGCATAATTATGGTTCAATGACTTGCAATTGAATCATACACAGGGATGATGATTTTGAGATAAATTATGTGGACATTTTTTGTTCACTTGGATGGTCATTTGACCTAGTAGAGGATAGTTGGATCCTTCTATATTGCAACTTGGCATTTGATTGAGTTGTCAAGAATTTTTAGGGATGTGTCAAACTTATAGTTGATTTAATTCTCTTGGTTCACTCTCATCATATTGGAGTTCACATCAGTGAGAAAATTGTTGGCATTCTGACTCACATGATTACACAGTGGGATTTTCCAGATTTCTTAGCATCCAATTTTGGCAGTTTCTCAGGCAATTCTTCATTGAGACTTATCTTAGGAGTTTCATCATAAAGAATTGGAGATGATACCAGTTTATCCTACATTGCTGGTATTGTTTTTTGAACTTATGATTGAGGGGGGGAATGTTATAGTCTTACTCATATATAATCATGAAGTCCTAGTATACCACCTTTATGTATTTAACAGTTAAGGGTATAGTTGTTATCTTAAGAGTATTTCTAGATTCCTACTTTGCCTCCTCCTACCTTATCTCATGCTGAGGTTTCAATGGGAGAAATTGAGGTTGTTTCATTATTGTATTATATATTGTATCATTGAAATGTATACAATGTGAGTGAGATTATGGATTGAGGCCCTTTCTGCTAATTTTTTTGGTCCTAAGTAGAATTAAGCTTACCTGAGCAATCCTATCCACAAAAAGAAGGCATGGGGTTCTCTTTGAGATGGGTTGTTTGGTCCTCAACTATAGAAATCATTTGGTGGCTATGTTTTTGTATACCTTCAACATATTGAGCCTTTTTCAAAGAGGCACGAGGAATTTCATCCACTTCATTTTTTTGTTTGCAAACCCATAATTTCCACCTTAGTGGGAGAAAATAATCCTTTGTTAGATGCCCATAAAAGTGACATTGGTTACACTTAAATGGGATTCCTTCATAATTCATAGAACAACAAAGTATGATTGGCCCCTTTATAATCATAATTGATTATGCCAAGACTTTTGAGAGCTCCAATCCGACCAGAATTATGTCCATACCCATGTAGCTCGAGTCCTTGTAGGACTTGTTCACATCATAGAATAAACCTAGGGTATTCCCAATTCCTTGAAGACATCATCTGAACACAATATTAGGGGTAAACCTAGGAGTTTGACCCATATTGGAACAAAATCCATATGGGTTGATTTTACATCGAATTCTAGATGTCGCTTCTTCCTAAAGAGGGTTTGAGAACCCCATGTCCATCGAGAGTTAATAATTTTGTTTGCATCTTCTCTTGAACAAAGAATCCATACCAACCAATCTTTGACCAAAACCATATTGCATGGAGATTAGCCGGGTAAGCTTGCAAAGTTTTCCTTAGTCCAAGATTTTAGGGTTTCAACATTCATTCTTTTACTTGGGAATCAACCCACTATGGTCAAATCCTCAAGATCCATAATTTCATGGAGATTAACGCTCTCTCTAAGTTCCATATTTACCACCTTTGCTTTCCTCTTCACACACTTTTGGTTTTCCTTATGTTCCCCATTCCTCCCAATCCCAACTCCTCTTCACTAGAGGTCAAGAATTTATAAGGGAGAGCACCACTCATCATATCACCAAACATCACACCTCCTATGAAACCTCTATTTTCAGTGCCTCCCATAGATTCTAAGACCTCTAGATTCAGATAGATTATTAACCTTAGTAGTATGTCTAAGGTAAAATCACCAACAAATTTTGATGGGGGTAATCATTTTGATTGAGGTGTAAGAAGTGATTGAATTGTGTGTGAGCTTGAGGAGTAAATGCCCTGATCCACTAGATCCCCCCACTTGTGTTTCCTTTTTTGTGTTGCCACTGCAAAGTGACAACTTAACTAAACATATATGATAGGATTAGAGGGCATACTCTTTGGCGAATCCACCTCATCGTTTCGAGTACCTAAAAGGTCCTCAATCATATCACCCAAGTCGACGAGAGTGTTGTCTTCCAACATATAGCTTCCTACTAGGGATGGATGATGTGGAGGAGGGTCGGGTTTATGGTACATCTTCACTAGTATACACCAAATGATTTATCCTTCCTAAGGGTCATCCATGTAATCTAGGGCCTCTTCCTCCATTCCACCATAAAAAAACAAGTGTAATCTGTAGAAAAACCTTAGATATGTAAAAAACCTATCGGCATAACTTCAAAGAGAATGATCCTTATTGAAGAAACTTATAGATATATTTATTAATCATTTGATAAAGTGATAGTGTCCATATTGAGAATACATGTATCTCTATTAGGAGTGATTTGATAGAGTTCATGTATTTCTATTTGGTGAATGCGATTTACCTTATTTCTCACATATCAAATATATGGGATGAAAAAATCACTTTCATATTGATATGAATACTCTTCTTACTATTGTTGTATCCTGTTGTCCAACAGACACTTATTTCTTCTCATTCTCCTTTACAAATCTAGCGTGATCGGTTGGTGAATAGAGACATTTACATAGTAGATATGAAAGATTCAATATATTGTGCCACTTTCTAGAACTAGACGCATAAGAAAATATATGTGCCCTAGATCACCATCTCCCACCTTCTCTTTTTGTGCCCTAGATCACCATGTATGCCCTATTTTTCCATCTCCAATTGTCCATAACTAGATGTTGATCTCCATTTTGGTATATTGAATTCATTTTGAAAATCCTTAAAAATAAGAAGCACTAGATCAATATAATACAAAATTTATAATATGTACATTAAATATTAGTTTTTATAGTTAATTTGTTGTTAGGTTTTTTTATCCCTCATCAATTAAAATCATATTTGAGGTCATATTGATGAATATATGGTAAATTGGGTCAATCAATTACACGACATGTTAGTTATAGCTACATGTGGAAAAGATTTGAAACCTTGAATTTACTTTGGAGTAGCCTCCTAACAAATAGTATACATATTGGGGTTTTAGAGTGTCAATGTAAATGATAAAAAATACTTTCACTACCAAAATAATTGTGAAAGGAAACCGAGATTAGAACAAAAACATGGACTATTGCCTCTAGAAGAAGACAATGTGATTCCTCTCTTTAAAGGTCAAGTATGAGTTTACATATAGACAACAATTGTGCCAAATCCAACTAAAGCTTATATATTGACAACAAATTTCATACATATCATGCGTATACAAGCAACTATTAAGGCAATGACTTATATATCACTTATTCAAATTAATAAAATAGATTTCCACAAAATTTTGTCAAGGTTTTTAGTGAGAGTGACAATCCAAAATACACCATTGCAAAACCAATATCATCTACAAAATCACTTTTTCTTCAACATTTCATGTTTTTATACTAGGTTTCAAGTCCAATAAGATAGAATGAAGCTCACATATATTCTTCATGTTTTCATAACAATTTGTTTCCATCTAGATTGTGGTGCACATCAACTACTCAAATAGCACACACACTCTTTTCTTGATATCCTCATGTCATGTTGGATTTTATTTTATTGAGATAGTTCACTTTCAAGGGGTGGACTAGGGATATTTGGAGCCTTTCCCTTTGTTGAAGGGAAATTCACCTACAACTAATAAAATCCCCTCATTGGATGAATAGAAACCAATGACATACAACATGATAGATAACATACCTCTTTCACCTAAAGCTAATTGTTATCCCCTAGCCTAGGGATAACTAAGGAGATCACATCTCGAGGCCCAAAAGTCCTAGACATGTAGTAACGAGAGCTAGATGACTTGAGCATGGCCCTGGAGGGCCCCTCTTTTCTTCAATGTAGTCCACTTATCACCACCAACAATATCCATCCCACCAACCTCGTCCTGAAGTAGTGGTGAGTCTTTCTCCATGAGGTAATGAGTCTGGGTATCATTGTATGTATCACTCTAATTTTGAAGCACTTGAATATGTTGTATTGAATCCTTCTTCATTTCATGATTTTTTCTTGGAAATTATTCTCTTTGCCTCGTTCATACCTAGAAGGGTGACATGGTGCCCTAGTAAGTTGATTTTCCTTTAGGATGGGTTGCCACTGGGTGGATTTGTGAAAATTCATCTTTGTTCCCTCCATACTTAAAACTTTCCATATTTATTCCTCTCATCTCCCATATCCTTGTTTGGGCATTGGTATTGGCTACACTAGGAAGGGTTTTACCTTACCTTGTGGGAAGAAGGGGCTAAAGGCCCATAGGTTAAAAGTAGTTGGCAAGAGTTAAAAGCTAATGTTGAGACCTTCAAGATGCTTCACCCAGGGATCCCCAAGAAAGTAGTGAAAATATTCTCAGTAAGAAAAGGGGACCCATAAGATAATATAAACACTCAAGGTATTAATTGATGGATATGGGGTCTCATCACGAGCTGACCTATTATGACCATGGGCATGTAGCAGTATGACATTACCATTTATCTGGTCACCAAACCAGGATAATAGCTCTTGGTGACATAGCCAAGAGAAATGGGGTCTCATCATGAGCCAACCTTCTCATTTTTGTGAAATGTTTTTGGATAATGTTGTCACCTCTGGTCATCAAGCTAGGAAAGTGGCCCTCAACTATTCCCTTGAAGCACAAGAGAAAAATATCAAAAAAAAAAAAACTAATAATAAAAGACAATGAATGGGCTAGGAAACAATTGCATTTATGAAAACGTGAAACTTGCCCTCTACAAAGGCACCCACATGTGAGACTTTACATTTCCTTGTTATCACATGCACCCCATGCCAAAATATTTACCCTATGCCACCTCATACACTTCCATGACTTGGAATAGATCCCACCTGAACCACCCCAAACTTAAGAGAGGTTAGCTCAATAGGGCACCCTGAGACCTTTTCCAAACCTAACTTGTCAAATTGCATAACATATTTGATCATTTGTATGGGTTAAGGGGGGGTTTGATGCACATGTTTGGGTAATTTAATTATTGGATGTGATTTAAATTCTATGATCCTTGTGACTTATAAACCCCAGGAGGGAATACTTGTTTTTGTTGCTGGACCTTGCCCGGTGGATAGGTACACATGAGGGAATAATTAGCTCATACCTTCACAGGGCTTAAATCTCACAAATGGATGCTAAAACTCCAACCAGGGGTAAGAAGAATCTAAAGACTTGTACTGAGAGAAAGAAGGACATTGTATTTGGAGGCATCCTGGAAGACCTAGACCCAGGGAAAATTTCTCTTCTAACATGGATATTAGCCCTTTAGGGCCCTAGACGTCACCATCATAGCTCTAGACATCATTCATAGCTAGGGTTTCAGTTTGGAGGCATTTATGAGCCTGGTGGCACGTGTGGGCATCATCTAGGGCTTCTAGAGGCCAAGCATCCCACATTTATAGATCAAGGTTCCAATTTTAGGGCTCAACATCACCCTAGAAGGGCACGACGTCACCCTTGGAGGTGTTTCTAGATACAAATTAATTTATATTATGTCAAAATTGAATTTTATTGTAAATTGGAAAGGTCAGCCTTATTTTTGACCTAAAATTAATTAAAGGTCAAAATTTTGTATAAATAAGCATAAAGTACTCTCATTTTCACATCACAACTTGTCATACAAGACAAGAGGTCTAAAATTTGTGCCCTAGTGAGGGTTATTGGCTGAAATTGTGAGGCACCACTCTTGTATAAGGCTATTTTTTGCAACTTGGATCAATGTTGGAAGTTTTGTGGTGATCTTGCATGGTATTCTCATGATTATTCTTGGTGCAAGTAAGTAAAATATTCATTTTGTCATCCATTGAATGTTTTTTTGTATGGTTTTATTTTCTCATACAAGATTATGAAATTGCATGGTGTACTTAATGCTTGAAGTAAGAAACTTAAATTATTACTTTCTCACTTTTTTATTTGCCAAGCTTTTCATTGAATTGATCTAGTAACCAATGAAACCCTAGAGCCCTAAATTGCTAGAACTCTAAGGATTTTGACTTAGTTATATTTTCATAATTTTTACTCCATAAAAATCCTAAGGAGAGCAAGGCGCTAGGGCCTAGAATTTCCTACACCCTATCATCTTGTCTCTTGAGGTCAATGCATAGGGGGACTTAAGTTACTACTTCTCCTATGCATTTTTCCCTCTTATACTTTTGTGCATTATCATCAATTGATTTGCAGCCTTATAAGAATTCACCCACTTTGACTCCATTACCCTTGAAGGAACTAGTCCTCTTATCCTATTCCTTGAAAATACTACACTCAACTTCACTTACTAAGAATCCAAGTACACATCCCCTCCTTCCTTGGAGTTATTTTCTTCTGTAGAGGGAGAACCTTCAGATCTCTTCACTTTCTCAATGATTTTGGATCTACATTTCTTCTTGAAGTGTCCTTCTTTTCCACATCTTCAACATACCTTTAAAAAATTTCTGAGAGATTTAGATCTACCCTTAGACTTAGATCTCCCACTTGAGGAATTAGATCTATTTCTATCTTGGGAGCATCCTCTTGCAAATAATACATCTGTGCTCCATCCTTCCATGTTCTTCCATCTCATCTCCTACAATAACAAGGATGAGACCACATCATCGAAACTCAAGGTAGTTGTATTACTACCTATGGCCAAAACTAGACTATCCCACAAGTCTGGTAAAGAGAACAATAAATTGATACACTTATCTTCATTTGAAATTTTAATCTCAACAGATAACAACTGACTTACCACAGTTTTGAACGTGTTCAAATGCTCTATCATCAAGTCTCCATCTCTCATCCTCAGGTTATACAACTTTTTTCGCAGGAAAAATTTATTTACTAGGGACTTATATTGACACAAGTCCCCCAAATTATCCCATAACTCCTTGGATGTAGCTTCCCCTGTCACATTCAATAATAATGAATCTAAGAGACACAATTGAATTGTGCTCTTCGCCTTCCGATCTAACTTTTTCTAGTCATCTCCTAACATTCCTGTAGGTGTAGTACCTAGATCCACTGTGACCCACTGATTTCTGTCTACCAACAAATCTTCCATCTTAAGCTTTCACATCTCAAAAAATTTCCCATTAAATTTATCGATCTCTATTTTCGAACTACTCACCATTTTTCTTCACTTGAAGAATTAATACCATAGATCTCCCACTGTAATAAGGCTTATCATAGTCCCGAGCCAAACCCATGACCACAAAGGCGTCCCTTTGAAGCCAATAATTTATTTGATACCAAATGTAGATTTTAACCTTGTACAATATTTTACTGCAAACATATTTTCAATAAAATAACAAAAAAGATACAATGGCAAATACACACATTACACAAATATTTTTCCCTTGGAAACCCCAAATGGGAAAACCAACATATTCTATATTCATTCATATCATACATTGTTTACAATACAATATACATATATAAGCCAATGACATCCAAAACCCTAATCCAATGAATTGGATTAGTCAACAACCCTAATTCCTTAACCAGAAATAGAAAACCATCGACGAAAAACCACCCATATATGGACATGAAAACCAAGGACCACCCAAAAATGGACATGAAAACCAAGGAATATAACACATATCCAACATAAATTTCACTCCAATGGTAACATCACATAGGATCATTTGAGCTGGTTTTTATTGGCCTACATTATTTAGAGATGTACATTCCTTTGTAAGAATAGTTTTACAATGTAAAATATTTTCTGGAAAGATGAAAAGAGTTTTTATGATTTTGAAAACAATCGTAGTAAATAGTCATTTTACACAATGGGGTTTCTATTTTATTGGATCCATAAATCCTAAATCCATTAAAGTCCATTCTTACATAGTGACAACCATTGATTACTTTACAAAATGGCCCGAGGCAATAACATTGAAGGAAGCCAAAATTGAGCATCTTGTTCAATTTGTACAAGAGAATATTATA
Organism: Picea engelmannii; assembly: GCA_009831015.1. Taxonomy (NCBI): domain Eukaryota; kingdom Viridiplantae; phylum Streptophyta; class Pinopsida; order Pinales; family Pinaceae; genus Picea; species Picea engelmannii. The sequence continues at coordinate 803,458 of ML779380.1, forward strand.
TCAAGGTTTGGTGTTCCAAATAAATTTATCATATATAATGGTTCTATATTCATCAATTTGAAGTTTAAAACCTTATGTGGTAAGTTTGGTATAGTAATGGGACAATTGTCAAATTACTATCCTCAAGGAAATGGATTGGCTGAATCAACCAACAAATCTCTGGTACAAATTATCAAGAAAATAGTGTCTACAAACCAAAGGGACTGACATAAGAAATTGGTTAATTCCTTAGTATATAGAAAATATGTTATATTTCCAGTGCATTTGGAATTGAATACATTATCCATTGCCACCAGGATAGAAAATGAAAAAGGAACTACAACAATGAAATCTTGATTTCATCAATTAATGCAATTAGAGGAGAAAAGAGAACATACATTGATAAATATTAAAAAAAGACAAGAGGTGGTGAAGATTTTTTTTTTATCAAAGTATTATAGCCAAATATTTTCACAAAGATCAATTTTGAATAAATCCAAAGAAAAACCATCATTGCACTCAAAGTTCAATGACCTCTAGATTGTACCTTATCATATTGACAATATTTGTGGCTTTAATTCATAGTTGTTAAAAGGAATGGACGATCAACTTTTGAAACTTCCTATCAATGGGAATCATATAAAACATTATTTATCTAGATATTACTAGTTGTTCTGAACAATATGTGTATCATATCCCCCTATGTATCATCTCTGTGTATAATCACCTAGTGTAAATATTTTCTCAACTCCATGCCTAATGGATAAGTCCTTCTCGGTTCTCAACAACCTAGAGGGGGACACTGTCCCATAGTTGGAGTTGATATGTTGATCCATTTTCATGAATCATCCTTGTATTCCAAGTTTAAGCATGTATATAACCCATTCCCAATTTTTCCTTTCCAATTCATGCTTCACCGCATTACCTACAATTTCATGTTTCAATGATATGTTACAAAAAACATTTCATGAGTTCACAATACTTAGTCATTTTTATTGACTCCTATTGTGCATATATTCCTATTGTTTAGAGATTATTTACAAATCTTACCTCCACATAAATCTTACCTCCGCACAACATGTGTTCCACACAATCCAACACTTAAGTTATTTTCAAAATTTTTATCATGTGTGGAGAACCCAACACCAATCCTTTTCTCTGCACTTCCACCACCTCCACAATGCCCTTTGAATTATCCAAAATGTATACTCTTCTCCTATTTGTGTGGAGAGATTTGCATGTCCCTATATCCTCACAACCCATCACCTCCACACACATTTACTTCCACATAACCCCTCACCTCCACACACCCATACTTCCACACAAATAAACTCTTGTTGGATCAATCTCTCTCTCTCTCTCTCTCTCTCTCTACCTTGTTACATACTTAGTAAATTCCCATTACTCCATATTACATCATCTTCCCTTATCAAAGAACATTTATGATTCATTAATGAATGCTCAATTTATAAGGAAAAACACGATAGTATGTGGGTTAATGTGGATTAATTATCCTGTTTTCCCATAGAGCACTTGCTTTTCAAAATAAATTCCATTTATGATTTGTGCATGTCCCGAAGGAAACTTATTGTGATGAAAGGATGTATTATTAATATTGTTTATGATATTATCCTTTAAACAACTTAAGCTCCATGTTACCCCCTATCAACTAGGGATAACTAGAGGAGATCATGTCTCATGGCCCACAATGAAGATAGTGATCCCAACGATCATGATGACTAGCATGTTCACAAATATCATCCCAACAACCCCTCAGATGCCTCTTTCTCACCAACATAGTTCATTGCACTTAATAAAAAAGGCTCATTGAGAGATGGTGGCCTGAAACATTATGAGGTAGATTAGTCCTTGTTTCATGTAAAGTGTCATATTTAATGCATTGTGAATTTGAATAATGATCATAGGTTGAAGTTGGATAATAATTCATGATCCCAAAATTTATGTTTTTTTCCTTGTTTCACCTTGGAAGCCATCATGGGAATCCTAGTCCCATCTTGTCACTCTTGGGGAAAAGGGGTAGTACTAGTGATTTCTTGAAAGAGGTAATGTACCATTCTCGATCATACTTACCACATTCTATCCTTGATCCTTCAATTCTCCCACATTTGTGGTAATGTGGTTACATGTACACCAAAATGGAATGTATCTCATTCTCTTATGAGAAGAAGGGGATAAATTCCCAGAGGTAGATTGCAACTGGTAGAAAAAAGGAAGAAATGGGATATAAGGAAAATTAAAATCCATAAGTCCATAATTGAGGTCTACACTCTCATTAATGGTGATCTCCCTAGTGCTAATTCTATTAAACACATGCATCTATCCAAAAGGACTTGAATATATCCCAAATAAACAAAAAAGGAAGTGATATGATTGAAACCTTTTTAATGGGACTCACAAATTATATAAAAAGTAAAAGAAAAAGAGAAAAGAAGGGGTTCATAATGAAAAAAGTGTTGAGGAAATGGTAACTCAATTGCCAAGCACACCATCTAAAAAGGAACTCATGGAGGTGAGTCCATACATTGTTTTGCATGTTAAAGACCCCATGACCACCTCACATTCATTACATATCGTTGATTAGTTCTTCTAGGAGATATCTCTATACTTGGATACTAGCACACCTAATAGGTTCCTTTGATGAATCTATGTTATAATAATTTTTTCCACACTCCATGCATCTTGTTTTGATGGCTTTCCATTTCCCTCTGCAGACTCACATTACCCCATTTTGTTCACTCCAGAGCTAAAAATACATATTTTTGTCCATATAAGCGACCTATAGTTAGACAACATTTGTACTGATAGTGTTATTTCCTGAAAAATTAGGAAAATGCTCTTTAAACTTCAGAAGTGGGCGAGTAGCAGGTGCTAGGTTAAGAGGAGAGGACACATGCCACAATATGGTTGTGGCATCTTCTTCGAACTAAAAAATCCCATACTTTTTAATTACTTTGGTGGGGTTTGTAGTAGATTGGACATGGATATGGTGGCTGTACAAGCTACCAATTACCGATGACGATGAAGATTGGGAAGATGAAGCACTTCCAGTTCCACCAGAGCCACCACTAGATGCCATCTTGTGGATGATAGATGAGGGAAAGAAAGACGAGTTGGATGAATCGGATAAATTTCTCCTTAGAGCACTTTGTTGGGCAGATAACACAACGTTTCTTCTTCCTATTTCAGCAATAGGATTGATTTTGGGTGACAAGCCTCTTATTCTTCTAGAAGCACGAGAGTCTAAGGACATGAAAGAAAGGCCAAAGCTCGAAGAAGAAAAGGTTTACTGATGATTTATAGGCTCTCTACATCTAGCCTCCAATTTTTCTTGAGCACTAATATCTCGTTCAATTGCTTCCCAAGAATGGTTAAGTTCGGCATGGGTATTGGCAATATCTAGAATGGTGTTAAACAGGTTCAAAGAAATGTTGGTCTAGTCTTAAATACCGGGCTCAAGATTGGGCTGCCTTGCAACAGGAACAATCAATAATAGTGAAACAGTCAAAGAATCAAATTCAGAAAAGAAATATGTATCGATGAAAATCGAATACAAAAATTAACCGGAGAGATATCGAAGATCTCCCCAGTATGGTCGCCAAATAAATGTTGAGGAAAATATATGAAATGATCTTACTCAAGCATTTTCAGACTTTACTTGGCTAAAGAAAAGTAGACGGTAATATCACCCTATGTTTATAGCCAACAAAAATAACATCCTAACTCACAAGTATTAATTACGAGTGCTTAGGTTAGTCTTTTATCAACAAAAAGCTTGATGGAAATTCACTTTTTATGTAATTTTCTGAATATAACAGTTGCTGAAATAAATGTAAGAATAAAAGTAAAGACACCAAGATGATAATCAAGACAGATGAGACATAAATAAATCCTTTATTTCATTCCAATTCACCAAAGAGTCATTTTATTTACAAAATCTCATAAAGAAATCTTGGACCAAAGTCAAACTTAGACATCCCCGATGGAACATACAAAAGGACCTCTAACAGAAAACCAAAACTGAACTCTAAAAGATGGATCAGATTGCCACAGATTGCTGCCCACTTGACTCTGCACAATAGCATTTATTAGTCATGAAAACTAATTCACAAACAAACAAGTCTACACTGACTATCAAAGATAGATCAACACCCTTGAAAAACAAGTGTCTGAATGATTTGATTCAACCTTGACTATTGCTATCTACAATAAGACCCTACTATCATAAAAGAGAATTAGGCTTGTGATGAGTATATGAATGAATGAAAACTGAACTATCTCAACATAAAATCAATGAGAAAACCTTAGCACGATTCTCGTTCTGTCCTCCTCTTGTTCTTCCCTTTCCTTTTTCTTTTAACAAATTAGAATTGGTTGAAGAAGTTGAACCAATTCATTAGTTAAGTTAATTAAAAGACTCAACTAACTTTAGTTAGGGCAAGAGTAATAATTAAAATAAGGGTCATAAATAAATAATAACTAGTAGGTGGGACCCCTTGTGACTCCCTTTAGTTCATAACAACAATAATAATCATAACATAACCATTAGTTAAACAAGACTCACCTCCTTGTGCCTCCCATCAACATATTCACTTTTGGAAATTTTAGCTTATGAAATTGTTTCAAAATAATACTCATATATCCAAAATAAAACATGTTGTCCAAAGATCCTTGAAGTCAAATATCATAAAACAATAGATAAAATGAAACTCAAAAGCCATATTTCCCAGTCTATGATGCAACTCTTCCTTGATTTTTGTTGTCACCTCTTGAATTTCCTGAATTTTCCTTTGGCTGTGTAGAGCCTTTAGTCCTAATCTCGCTGATCACGTGGGAACAATCGTCCCTCAAATGCATCTGGGAAGACACAGATTTGTCAGAGCCATTGGAGGGTGAGGAAGGAAAACAATGGATTTTACTTTATCAAGGACATGGTGGGCCTCCATTTTCAATCTCTTGCTAGCATGGGAGGATTGCATTGATGAGTGGTCAGGGGAAGTTTGGGCAATGGGTTTAATAGGCGGAGGAGCAGGCAAGGACAAGTTGGGCCAACCACGATGTTGGGATACTGCTGGGTGGACAATCTCTTGCCATCCATCATTTTCAAGGACCTCGGTTTGTAATTAGACATGAGGAGGTACATGGATACCAGGGGCTTGTGGGTCTTGGAAAGGAGACCTTTCAGGTCTAGGTTGGACTATTACCTGCCCAATCCAATTGAAGAATCTGACATGAAACAATTGGCCAAGCTCTTGTGAATCAACGTCAAAATGTATGGAGAACCTGGGCCTTCATGGGCCTCAGTTCCAATTACCTCTACCTCTATTTCCTCGGCCATGGCTACCTCGACTAAAAAAACTCATCTTGCATGCATGATCAATTAGCAAATAGTCCTGTAAATAACCATACATGAAAACTCTTAAAAATATGAAACAGATTTGGCTCAACAATGTATCAAACTCATGCAATCCAATCCATACAAATTGTTTTACTATTAATAAATGAGCACGGGGGGTGAAAAAGGGTTCTGGGATATGTGAAGAGTTTGTATTGAGAGAAAATATGATATAATGAGGGGGGAAAAGACATGGTCACTGCTCAATGACAACAACAATCAACTGAAAAGAAAACCAATAAAACATCACTGTAATCCACACAAGACACTGTCACTTTCAACTACCCTAGCACCAAAATTCTCTTGTCTGTAATCAATCTCACAACAAGGAGTGAAAAAATGAAATGGGAAGGTGATGGGATTTTTAATTAGCAGAAAATGAAATCATGGAAGGGAAGAAAGACAATTACTGTTCATGAAATTAACTAAGTGATCCACAAAACATTCTACGAAAAGAGATGTATCAACCATCAATCATTTTGACCAAATAACAATTTATGTGCATTTAACTAGTTCTCTGTTCATAATCAAATATCCAACACAGTGTTACCACAAGACAATATGTATTCCACACAATTTTTAAGGGGTTCTTTTCCTTTCATTTAAATTCTTTTCATTTTATAACAATTTTTGAAAAGTACCCATTTCTGATCTGTAAACCATCAAAATGAACCACTGCCCATACATTACTTCAATCAACAAATATACTCCAATTCATATTTCCAAAAATAACAATGAAGTCATAGCATCACTTCCATCGGGTCTGTCATTTTGAATGCAATGACATTCGTTAAATAAATATAGGAAATCACCCAATAATCAAGATCAAATTGCCAAAACCCAAATTGACAATTAAACAGACAACAACCACCATTCCAAGACAAGATATGCGCTAAATAATTCATTCATGCAAGTGTAAATCCATCGCCATGCAAGCCCAATCTAATGTGACTATAAAAATCTAGGCCACCTATCCAACCGACAATGTATCAACAACAAGCATATCTCAACAAATGATCGGGCTACAACAAAACATGCTTAAAACCCTGTGGGTATCCCTGAGTGTGAAAACCCAAACCATCTATGTTATACATAGTGCATATCCAACAAAACACCACGATGAAACATTTCCACTTAACACAACAAACACACAGTCGTGGTAATAACTCAACCCATCGTGCTAAGCCATTGATTTAATACAATGTTGTTTCGATTTAGTCACACCATAATCGACTATGCTGTTAAAACTCAGGCTTATACAATCGAAAAAACATAAGGATGCAGTGATATATTCTCTACAGTGATCCAGTTCAATAGTCATTTGGCCCCAAAGAAAACCATAGTTACCATGCCCATTATTTCTTTTTGCAAAAACACCATACACACAACGTGACATGCGTGAGAAACATCGAGCATTTGTACCAACTCCAGCTAATCATCCAAATAATCATTAGTGAAAATACCAGTGACTATGTATAAACCATCAATTCACCACTGTCGTAAAAAAATCAATCAACCTAACAAGTTGTGGCAACTACACATACCCTTGCATCCAATCAAATCGGGGTAGAGACCTTCTCCATTAAGAATACTGAGTTATTAACATAAGGGGAGTAACTGCGTGCTTTGAATGTGAAATTGGAAATGTAGGGTTTACCACTGTTATAATAGAGTCAATGACTATATACCAACCAACATGATTGTCACATGAGCAACTGGTCAAGCGTGTGCTCAAAATTCGACAATTATACCACCAATCAACCATAACCAAGTCGTAAAACCAACATACTAGGCTAGTATTCTCTATCAATATTTAGAATGGAGGGATAAGGTTTGTTCCGTAGACAACAAAGGGAGAGAAGAACCACTCTTTGTAATGGTGAAAACTCTGAGGCCATGGTGCATATAGGAAGAACCACGACTCATTCATGGATGGGTACAAATCCATGACAGGGGCCATAACTGAAAAGGTAGGGCTCTAGTTTGGTCTGAAAAAGGTTCTTTAACGCACACAGGGTATAACCCTCGTGTTCTTTGATCAAACAACCACAACACGGAGGTGAAGACAGGGTTGAGTAAGAACAGGAGAACCCATTTCGTGACCCTTAGTGGTGAAATCAACCAATGTTGAGGTGAACGAAACATAATGACGTAGAAAACCTTCAACCATTAAACCCATTAAAGCCAAAGAATGGTGAAGATAGCTATCCACCCAAGACTAAACGAAAACCCTCCAACTAAAGCAACAACGATAACATAGATCTATCACCCAAGAATACCAATAACCTCTACGAACTCAAAATTATTATAGGAAGAACCATCCACTCTTCATTCCAAGAACCCAAATTTCACACAGTTGCAACACTTAGGAAAACACAAACCAATACACCTGAGCCAATAATCATTTCATAACCAGAGCAGAGTCACGAATGGACCAAAAAAGACATACCTGTAATCGAATTCCTTAAAACGAGAGCTGACCGAGCGGTTCCTCCTTGCTAAAAATTCGAAGCATAACCACAGTAGCAAGATCGAACAATAACCCGACTAGGGTGGCGGATAACATGAGGAGTAAAGGTGACATGTAGTAAATGCACGTCACCTCCACCCACAATGCGTTAATTCATCAGTACATTCCAACACATTCTTCATTAACCATTAATCAAACCATGTATCGAAACCATCACCACATTAAAATCCAATAGCACGACTTATGCCATAACATAATTCAAGTCTCATATAATTCAACCATTCGCATAACCAATAGCACTATTACCTTTCCAAATGCGCCATCAACATTTCATACCATATGTGTATTAACCATATAACCCAATCAAAATTTCATATCCATTTACTTGCTAGCTAGGGTTTAACAATAATTGTGAAGTCTTCTCATGCATGTAGTATAGTTTAGGATAGCTTTAAATTCTTTCCCTTTGCAATTGTTTCTCATTTCCTTCCAATTGTTTGCATGTAGTATTGTAGAATTAGGTCCCTTTTCTTTGCATTTGTTATAGTATTTTGCCTCTCTCAAAACTTCCCTTCATGCAATTTCACTAACATAGTTGTTGTGCAGGTGCAATAAGAATAGATAGAAATGACATTAATGAATAACATAGGTTGTAGTAACATAATGAATCAACACTTCATAAGCTCAAATCATAACCAATAACAACAAGATTTCATCAACCATGTAAGCTGTGTCACACATCATCACAACATAAAAAAATGACAAGATCTGATCTCCAATAGTTCAAGGGGGTCCCACTTACTAGTATTATCTAGTTTTTTTTTATTTTATAATAATAAGATTTAGCAACACTTTGCAGGAAAAACTTTGTGGACAATTTTAACCATCAACACCAAGGAATCCATTTCCTCTTTCATGCCTTTCTCCAACTTATTTTTAGTGTCTACCTGCATTGCCTCTTCATAACTTTCTTGTTCACTAGAGTCAGTCAACAATAAATAATACAATGAAGGAGAGTGTCATTCAGGGGGCCTAATTAACCTGGTAGATATTCTAAAAACACTTGTAGGAGTTTGAGGTGTCTATTGCTCCCATCATTGTACATTTTGATTTTCTGGTACCATTGGAATTTTGTTTTCTTTAATTTCATTAAGTACAATTTATTCTATGCTTTCCTTTTCCTATTTCTTTTCCCGCAACTGATCTTTGTACATGACCTTTTCATTGAATACCACATATCTACTCCTAATTATTTTATTATTTCCATAATCCCATAAGCAATAACCAAAATCATTAACAATGTATCCAATAAAGGTACACTTCTTTGATTTTTCCTCAATCTTTTTTCTATTTTCTTTATCAATATGGAAAAATGCATCACAACCGAAAGTCTTCAGAAACGAGTAGTTTACCTTTTTACCTGCCCATGCCTCCTCTGGAATGCCACCATCCAAGGAGCTTTAAGGCCCTTTTTTTATTAAGTAAAAAATAGTATCTACAACATCTTCCCAGAACTGTAAGGGAAAACCAACATGCAATCTCATACTATTTGCATGTTCCATGATTATCCTGTTCATCCTTTCTTACACACCATTTTCTTGTGGTGTTCTTGGAACTATCTTCTCTCTATGAATCCCACATTGAGAACAATAATCATCAAACTCCTTGTTGCAATATTCACCTCCATTGTTTGATATGAGACACTTCAACCTTTTTCCTGTTTCATTCTCAACCAAAGATTTCCATTTCTTAAGAGTGTTAAAAACATTAGATTTTTGTCGAATGCAATAAACCCAAGTTTTTCTAGTTGCATCATCAATAAAAGTAACATAATAGAGAGATCCACCAAGAGATGCTACCTGAGTTGGTGCTCATACATATGTCTACACAAGCTCTAACTTTTCACTATTATTTTCCTTTCCAACCCTAGGAAATCCAACTTTCTTTTGTTTTCCATAAACACAATGTTCACATAAATCCAAATCAACTTGTTTAAGATTTGACACCAAATTCTTTCTGTGAAGTATATGAATCTCCTTCTCACTCATGTGTCCAAGCCTATGGTGCCACAGTTCTATATCCACACCTTTAGAAGCTAAAGAGATTGAATATTCAACATTACCAATAGATAAATACAATGTACCTATCTTCTCTACTTTCTCCATTACTAGTGATCCTTTAGTGACCTTCCACACCTTATCTGTAAATGTAGATATACGTCCTTCACTTTCCAATTTTCCTATTTAAATTACATTTATTATCATATATGGTATATGTCTCACCTCTTTCAATAACCATTGGTTTCCATTATTTTTCTTTATTTGTACCTTACCATTCCAACAATTTGACATGGTTCATCATTACCCAAATAAACTTGTCCAAAATCACCTTGAACATAATCTTGGAAATATTTCCTATGGGGTGTGGCATGAAATGAAGCCCATGAATCTACTAGCCATGATTCAGTAAAATTATCTAAAGAAAGAATCAAAGCATCTTGTAGCACATCACCTATTACATTTGTTTCTTGATTTTTCTCATGTTGCTCATCTCTTTGTTTCTTTGGAGATATGCAGTCTTTCTTCATATGTCATTTCTTTCCACAATTCCAACACTCTATCTTTCCTAGTCTGTATTCATATCTACCCTTCCTATAATTTTCATGGTTCCCTGATATCTTTCCTCTATCTTTTTGTCTTCCCCCATTCTCCATGGTCAACGCATTACCTGATGTCTCACCTATGCTTTTCCGTCGCATTTCCTCGCTTAGAATAACATCAACAACATCATCAAATTTTAGAGTGTTTGAACCAGAGACAAAGTTACTTACACCCATGGCCATGTCGTTCCATATTTATGGCAATGAGCACAATATTATAAGAGTCGTAACCTCATCATCAAAATATACTTGTATAGAACTTGGCTAGTTAGTAACCGTATTAAATTCATTTAAATGATTAGAAACAAACCCACCTTCTTTCATCTTCATATTAAATAATCGCTTCATTAGAAATACCTTATTGGAGGATGAGGGTTTTTCATATAGTTTAGCCAATGCTTCATCAAATCCTCCATTGTTGTTTCTTTTGAAATATTGAAATCCACCAACACTTCCAGGCACAATTGTATCATTTCCAGTTCCTTTCTATCAAGAATCTCCCATTCTCCATCCTTCATACTTATCAGATTCTTTTCTTTTCCACCTAATGGTAGGAAGATATCCTTCTGATATAGATAGTATTTCATTTTCATCTTCCATAACTAGTAGTTTTGGCCATTAAATTTCTCTACCTTAAACTTTCCATCTTCTGCCATTGCTCCCACTCTAACCAAGAACCCTCTTTTCCTACAAGTTACCTTTCACTCTGATACTAGTTCTTATAAAATTAGGATCGCAAAGAAATAAAATAAAACAAATGAAAAAATAAAATACAAAAGATACATAATATAATAGAGACACATATATACGTGGTTCACCCAGTGTAGGCTACGTCCACCAAAGAAATTCTCAGGTCATTCCTTTATTATTATCCAACAAATAAAGGGATACAACCTACACCATACATGTTGTAACTTCCTCTTATTTCTATCACATTCTCCTCTCTCGGAATACAATATTCACACACATACACAACTGCAATACAATTCCATCATAAAACAAGGTTTCCTTCTAGGGAAAAAAACCCTAACACAACTTCTACCATTATATCTATGACCTTATAATGAACAGTTTAGATTGACTACAAAATTACAATAGTTTACAAGGCAATTTTCACAAAAAATTCTCTTTGGGGGCACTACCCCCGAACCCCCGCCAAAGGGGCTCCAAAATTTCTCTTCGTCCCCCCTAGAGAGACATGTGGGGGTGGAAATTCCCCCCCACACCCACCTATCAAGTAATGGGGTCCAAACGTATCCAAAACAAGACCTCTGAATCAAGAAGAAGATAATTAGGTTCCACAACCAACAATATCCCACTTGGAGACTGATCACAACAACTTCATTATTGTTGTACCTGTTGGACTATGATGCACCTTGGACAACTATCGGGGTTCGGGGTTCAGTATCAAATTTGATGTATCATCTTTTATTTGAAATCCACTACATCATATGTATCAATGATTTTTCCATATTTATGTGCTAATGTGTTTATATGATGTTGTTGTTTCTTAATATGTTTAAAATTTTGAAAAAGATGAATATATTTTATATTTTTTAATGTTTGTCGTGGTTTTCCGATTTTTTGTCTACTTTTTCTGACTTTTTCCGAAACGGTGTTTTCTAGACCCTCACCAATTGTTTGTCGATTCTGAATTTTTCAASAATGATCAAAATGACACATAGTTCATTATAAAGCATTCATAACATGCTACAAGGGTTTCCTACAAAAAAAAACATGTGAGAGAATTGCAAACATAAAAAAACTCACATAGAAATATGTTGTACCTCCAATCTTCAATTAAGATTCAAGCATATGATGTACAAATGTATCCCAAGGGGAGAGCTCCTCAATCCCCAAATTCTCAACAACCACAAAAATGGAGAGAAATATCATCTTTATAGAGGGGCTTTCTTCTCTATTACAATAAAAAATATTATCCTCCAACTTATTCTGTGACAAGTGAAACAAATAAGATAAAAATGAAGTAATTAGATCCCTCCTCAATACATGGTTGACCATGTCAAGATATTTGGACACTAGTCTCTCTGAGAGAACTCAACCTAATCCAAAAATAGGAAAGAAATTACATGACATATGTCCAAGCGAGGGAATACAACCAAAAATAGGCACGATAACAAAGTCAAAATGCTATAGGTTTATTACAACAAAATCTAGCACCCCCACATGATGTAAAGTCCCAAGCATCAAGGGGCTAGTTTGTGAAACTCAAACTAAGGCTACCCATTGTCACCTTAGTATCTCTTCATCTCTCTTCTATTTGGATCTTCTCCAACTCAAGGGGGCTTCCTGAAATAAGATTGCTAAGGCAATGGAGTGGGGCCCTTAGATGATGTAGGAAGAGTAAGCCGTAACAAAATGTATGGTTGTAGGAGTGTCTGAAGTGGGGTGGAAATTGAAATGGTATAAGGTAAGATTGGAAAATGAAGTAAAAAAACAAAGGATGAAAAGATATGGAAGGAAACCAATTCTTATCAATCATGCACTAATGGATTCATAAGGCATTGGATAAATGAGAGAACAAGTGTGTCACAAAAAATACTTTGAAGTAGGTTATATGGTAGAAAAATATTATTTACCATTTTCTATCAATTAATAGATGAAGAAAATAATTGATACATGCATATTTAAGGTGTGTAATTAGGTAGAACGGGCCCTATTTGATACATTTAAACCTTGAGTATTTGCTAGAAATGTGTTGTAGAATACTAGTCTTGGAGGGGTAAGATTGTCACTAATCAATCAAATTATAAAAGTGTTGTTTAATGGCTGAAATATGCTTTCATATATACAACTTAGTTGATAGAAGAAAGAAGAACAAGTGAATAAATAAAAAAAACAATTAAAGAAAAAGGGAGAACCTCATCAAATTGCTTTACTCCTAGATGAATAAATTCATTCTTAATCCTTTATAAAAGAATGACAATAAGAACAATCTACAAAAACATGAACAAAAAATTAAAGAACATAAATAAACCATACATCAAAGTGGATCAATACCTCAATCTTCCATTTATCTTCAAGAGTGGTAGTACAAAGGAACTCCATCAAGCTTCAATCCTTAAGCTTGATACTTCATCACTTCTCTAACTCATAAATATCTAATTTCCAATTCCAAATGAAATGGAGAGAAACTCCTCATTATACAGAGCAAGTTAAGTCTCTCATACAATAAAATATATTATATTTCTAACTAACTCCATGACAAGTCAACAAATAGTAAAATATTGGAGTAGTTAGATCGAGGGTCGAAAATGTCAAGGCATGTGGATGCTAGCCTCTTCAAGAGAGGTCATCCTCATCCAAAAAGGTAATAATATGCAACAATAACCTCCAAGAGAGGATGCACCATCCAAAAATAGGTATTATACCAAGTCAAATGCCAAATGGGTCCACATAGAAAATATCACAAAGTGTGCCCTCCGACGTGCATGAGAGATTAACAATGAAATATCCCTCCTAGGATAATATTCCATAGCCAACCTCCAAAAATAGAAAGTGGTCCACAAGATGCATACAACCAACCTACATGTCTTAATACCAAGCAAACCAAATCCATGGATGAATGTGCAGGCTTCCAAGTAGATGGAGTGCTCCACAAGAAATGGAGTGGTTAAACCCCCAAAATAGCAAGTGGGAAATATCCAACAAAAAAAATCCAAGGAGATGAGAGTGAATTAGGCTTTTGACCATGCCAAAAATCCATGAAATAATAAAATAATCACCTCCAAGAATACAAAGAAGTGTCTCCACAAGTTCTCCCTCCAAGGATATGCCCAAATATAATAAGTTGATTAAGTAAATGCATGTGTCACACACACCTCCCAATAAAATCCTCCATAACCACCTCATAATGATGTCCAACCAACCCAAGAGAGTGCACCCTAGAGAAGTGTGTCAACCTGTCCAAGAAGTAATAAAATAGTGCATACCTTGAAAGCTACGCCCATGAAGGGGGGCACACCACTAGAAAGCCTCAAACAATTCCAACTAACCCATTTAATTGTGAAAATGAATACAATGAAATAGGGAACCCAAGCTATGAACCTTAATTTGGATAAATTAGATTAATTTAAACATTGGACAATTAAATCAACCTCAACATGTGTGCACAAAGGTTAACACTCAAATATAACCATAGTCCCATTCCAAATAATCACTAATTGATTAAATCACCATGAACGTGCATTCCAATGAAGGGTTCACTCTAATAAAGTGTTGTACCATTTAAATAAAAGATGTTCTCCCTACAAAACCCCACCATGATAATAATAAAACATAAATCCAAACCCAAGGTGCAACACCTCCAAGGGATTATTCCATCAAAATTCATCATCCAACCTTAGAAAAAAGGTTATATCACCATAAAATAATATGTAGTACCCCCCCCCCCCCCCCCTCTAACTCAAACTTATGAAATCACACATCAATTAGGGTATTAACATCATCAAACACATTCCCCCCTAGGTGATGTATACCGAATGTTACATCATTAAGTTATATCACTTAGGAAAATCCCACAAAGGAAACTTGAATCATTCCACCATAGAAACATCATAAGAGAAGGGGACATAACAAATTACTAAACCATCCAATCATCATGTGTGTTCCCCATCACACATCCAACACCTGAGCACCATGTAGAACACCCCATGTTGGGATGTTAGTTGTAATTTAAGTTCATGCTTGCACATGCACTGGACTTCTTAACACTGGGGAGGTTTAGACCCATGGTTCGTTTAGAGCATGTTCAACAAAATCCCAAAGCACCAGCATATCAATCCTTGGTTAGGGCTGAGGAAAGTCTCACCCAAGGTGCAAAGAGGATCACAGAGACCATAAGGTCTTGTGTCGGTGATGAAATATTAAACATTAAACATACTAAACGCTACTGCAATTGGAATGCATATAACTCAAATCTAATACTTCATTAAGGACTAAGAATGAAAACAATACACATCCACATTCCACCCATTCATAATAGACACAAAATATATTGGAACTGCCATATATTCATTACTAGAAGTATTTCGTCAAAATAGAGCTATACATTGTATTGAACAATATCATATGAAAGCCATGGAATCTCATATCATGATTATATAAACAAGGGAAATACATAGAATGTTCCATGCGCCTTTCTTTAGGACTCAAAAATATCAAAATGCAAGATTATATTCAAAGACATTACAATACTACAACAAGATCAGGGTGAGCTCGATGGTAGCATCTAATTTGAAACTGTCAGACTACCTGAATAACTTCTCATAAAATCCTTAAGACAATATCCAACTCTTCATCTGATCTTAACACACCTTTTATATCCTTTGTTGTTGGGGAGCGCTATCTGTTTCTACTCTGCTCCACTCTCTTGTTTGATCTAACCACCTCACACGCTTCAGGTACATGCAAGCACTCCACATAAAAGTTTTGTATCAGGGGAAATCTTAACTGCCTAACCAAATCCTCTTCTATCCACCCCACGTCTTCATATGCTATTGGAACTAATCATTCGGGGAGATATCCCGATGATTTATTTCTTACTTCCGATGGGCATCTTCTCAGTTTCTAGCATAACTGAAAAAACTCTGACCAACACACATTTGATAGTCTTTATGTTCTGTAGTCTACTAAAAAAACCTGGTCCAATGCACACTTCTCCTCATGCAATTACTTAGGTGCACACAAAGCTTATAAAATGGGAATGCATTTCACCCTTGGTGCATGCGTGCAAAACTTATCCCAAAAATTTGGGTTCCAACAGGCCCCCACCACCATTAATTGGCTCGTCCTCGATCCAACGGCCTTAGGGAATGATTTCTGTGACAGACAACACAATGGCCTTGAGGCCTTGCAGGAATTCCATAAACTAATGTTTAGGCTCAAACAATTTCTCTTGAATCACCTGTGTAAGTTGGAAAACCGATTTCATGACCTCAACTGTGACTATTGAAGCCATGATATCTGTGTTGTTGAGCTAGTCGATGAGAGGGATGGTAGTTTTTTGAAGATCCGAGATCTAGGTGTATCATTCCATGACCTTGTCGAATATCAAGGTAATCAAGTATTTCATGCACTATTTCTTAGCTCAAGTGGAAGTGATGTCCTTCGTTCATGCAATAACGACATTCATTATCATGGTGCACTCTTTGGGGGGGCGGTAGGGAGCCGACACCTCATTTTTGTTGTACAACTTCAACTTCTAATGTGCAGGTACAATCATAGAGAGTTGTGATTTATATGGGATTAGTTAGATAATCCCATAATTTGAATGTCTGATTAATGTGTGTGGTGAAGCCTTCAACACATATTCAACTCTCTTGAAGGGAATCAATTTTTTGAGTAATTTATTGCTGGATGGTGGCTACATTCAAGGTTTGATGGTGAAGTTGGTCTTGAATTTTGTGTTGCTACATTTTTAGAGATCGAATATTGTTGGCACAGGGGCAGACCCAAGGTTCAATGCTCAAGAGTGCACCAACAAAACCCTAACTACTGGCCCTTTTGGAAACACCTGCGAAGTAGATGAAGTCTCACCCGAGGTAGAGGCAAGGGTGGTTGCAGGAATCGAATGTCTACAACCTTAGCTGGGACATAGAGTTGTGATTACAATATTCTATCAAAGGACTTAGTAGTTACAGTTCATCAACATTTAACCAGTATCTACTTCGCAGTAAAAACCTTAATTACAGAGCATCACAGTATTCAACTAGATCTAACATATTCAAGCACTAAGCACATTCACATAGGTTAGATCTAGCATTCCTCCATATTATTAAGCATAAATCATCAACAGATCTATATATCATTCATTTAAATCAAAGAACTTAAGCAAGTAAACACATAAAAAAATCAATACATTGCACAAAGCATAACACAAGATATACGTGGTTCACCCCCAGCCTAGGGCTACGTCCACCAACTCTTCTTCTCTTTATTATCTTCCTTCAATGCACAGAGCCACGAAATAAACTCCACATAGGACAGGAAATATGCATGCACCTCACCATATCCTCCTTCCTTGAGCTTGGTACAACACAAAGCCTTCTTACAATCATTTTCACTTAGCTCTGCAAGTTCTCAACACATAGTATGCATAGAGTGTTTACAACCATTCACACTTAGCTCACTGGCTTACAATTGGCTTTGCACTTAGAATCTCATACCCCCCTACTTACATCACCTATATTTCTATTTATACATTACAAAATGGGCCTAAACATGGGTAAACCCATGGGCCGACATCCCCATACCCATTACATAAGCCCAAAACCCAAAAATCCCTAAACAAGGGGTCGAGATCCCACGATCTCTGCTTCGACTTGCGCTCCACTTTCGATATCCTGTTGAAGTCCCAAAATAGGTCATACATGACCAAGGATCCTCAAAACTTGGTCAAGGGCCAACAGACCCCCAACACTCACCTGTGACTCGTTCCGAGTCACTCTGGTCTCGGTAGCTCTACTTCAAAAACCTCAAGCTTGGCTCAAGCTGCTTTGACTTGTTGCTGTGCCAAGGCCTCTTTCTTGGTGAATTCTTGGATAATTTCTTCGTTGATAGGTCCCTCTAAGCGTTGTTCAACTGTAGTGACGACTTGTTCCATTTCTTCTCCTCGACCTTCAATCTCCGTGAATAGTTGGCAAGCCTCATCCATATTGTTTGGATCCTCTGAGTCACTTACATGACTTTTCTCTGAATGGTGTGGAATTGCTATTGAGTAGTGCATTTTTCTTGGGATCGCTTCATCCTCTCAACTACTGATAGGGGCTTCAACTGTGCCTATACTTTTTTTGCTTGCTTCTTTTCCTCCTAGATCTGTGACTCCAGTGCCTTCATTTGAATATCTTCAGTGAGTCGCTCATAAGTCTGGGCACTACGATCACTTATATTTTTACATTCCATGGCGAGGGCCTTGGTTCTCTCAACTACGCTTCGAGCAGTTGCTTCTATTTGATCTTGTACATCCTACAGAGTGTTGGGCACTGTTCGTAGCTCCAGATCTATGATTCTTTGTTGAAGCTATTGGATAGCTT
>ML779381.1:18584-29332 GCA_009831015.1 Picea engelmannii
TCCCTAACCTTATAACCCTAAGACTCTTAAATCCTTGAAGATTATATCCCCTAACTCATATAACCCCAAACCCCTAAAACCACTAACCTGATACCTTATAATCTTTTACCACTATATAGAGTGGGTGTGTGAGTGATATTTGAATCTGGAAACCCTCCCATATCATGAAGGCATGTGAATAGTCTATCCATGTCAAGTTTTGGTGCATAGAGAATTTTTTTGAAAGAAATTCAACGTTGGCCCCATTCACAGGTCATTGTTTCCCATCATGTACTATATCCCTAGTACAATGTATTTTAGGTGTTGTTTCCTTTAAAATTCAATCGAGACGCATGTCCCCACATATAGTACTACAAGGGCATGCAATAACGTCGATAAACAAGTGATTGATTAATCACACAAGCTTCAATATCAATTATTTCTTGTCTTTGTTTTTTGCTCTCATCTAAGTACTCTTTTTCTCCATAAAGAATATTAGTATGAAATCATTATTTAAATACAGAATTATCTCATTTATCACCTTCTTCTTGCGACGACCAAAACCATGGGCCTAATTGGCATGATGTTGGTTTTGAGTGACATAGACGATGAGTATAAAGAGTGGGTGTGTGAGTGATCTTTGAGTCCAGAAACCCTTCCATATCATGACGACATGTGAACAATCTATCCATGTCATATTTCAGTACATACAGAAACATTTTGAAAACAATTTGAGTCTGGAAACCCTACTATACCATCATTACATGCGTCTAGTCCAACCATGTCAAATTTCAGTCCATACAAGCACACATTGAAATACTTTCAACGTTGGCCCCATCCAAATGTCAGTTATAAGCGAGGTCAAGTACATGAGCAGGTGAGCCTTATTTTATTTCATTTCACTCTAGAAAAAAATAAGTCATAGATAATTATAACCCTGTGCAGTATCTCGCAAGTCAATGACTTATCAACAATTAGTTCACTCATTGGATCATTATCCTCTAGGAATTTGATTTTGAATTTGTAACCCCAAATAACAAAAAAGCATTAGTTATGTCTGAGTTTATCACCAATCTCTCATCTTGATCCAGATTTAGGAGTGGAACAAACTAATTAACAAACTGAATATAATAAACACAGAGATATGAAGAATGACACAAATATCCAATGAACAATATCTTCTATTAAATAATGAAATAGGCTAAAATTGTAAAACTACAGAACTGAAACACTTGCTCGAATGGTGGTAGCTATCTCTGAGAAGAGATGTGGCTGCTACGCACATCCATTTGAGAATAATGGATTAAAATGAGGCTCCATAGGCCTTTTTGATATTACGCATGAATGCCAAAACCCTAGACATCCAAAAACCCAAACCTATAAGGTGAAACGCCAAAATTCATGTGGGCCCTATGGGTAAGTTGGTGTAATTTGATACCTCAACTTCCAAGGGTCATAAATTTTTCATATGACCTCAATTTTAGGTGTTTGATATCCCATTGGAAAGGTATTTAAGAGAGCTACACATTCTGCCATCAAACTATGACTCCATCTATATTTTTATTGTGGCGAGCCAAAAAAACAACGTTTAGGGCCCCAAAACGGCCCTAGAAGTACAAAAATATGTGATGACATGAAAACTTATAAAATAAGCTAGTTGGATTAGGCGAGAGGCCACCCGTATCCACGTGGAGGATGTGGGCAGCTTCAGGCATCCCCAGAAGTGTAGAACCCACAATTACAAAGCAGTAAAAAAGAACGTGCTGAATAAAAAATGAACACGAGGAGCCAATTGGAATAGGTGGGTGGCCACCAATATCCACCTGGATCAATCCTCCCCCCTTAGGAAGAAATGGTCTCCATTGTGGTGAGTTCCCCCATCAGGTGAGGAAAATTTTGCTAGATTTGGCCCCGGGTGAGCCACTTGCCTTGGTGTCAGAATTTCCCTGCCTTGACAACCTGATAAAGCTGGATCCACTGTTGGCGAGTGCCCTTGACCTGTGTGTCCACTATCTGATCAATGGATTCTTGTTCCACACAGTCAGGTTTGAGCTCTGTTGGTGTCAACAATTCTGCAATCTCGAAGGTGTCCAATAATGGGGGAAACTATGGCCGAACGAGGTCCACATTCCATATTGGATGCAGACCAAGGAAGGGTGGAGTGTTGAGCTCAAAAGAATTGTTACCCACAACCTTGGTGATAGTGTAAGGCCCATAAAAAAGTGGGTGAAGTTTCCGATGGGGCCCGATTAGACGCTCCTTATGCAAATGTAACCAGACTTTGTTGCCAACCTAAAACTGGTGTGGTACCCTGTGTTGATCATGACGCTCCTTGTACTTAGCATTGGGTTTCTGCAAAATCTCTTGGACCTGTTGGTGGATGTGTTGAATCCGCTCAATGAATATGGTGGTTTTGTTGATCACAGACTAATCAGGGGAAGAGTCTATTTGTTCGGTGGCAAGAGGAAATGCAACATCAATGGGTCCTAAGGGTTGGAATCCTAGACCCACCTGAAATGGGCTATGGCCAGTGGAACTATGGAGAGCCCTATTGTAACTATGTTGGACATATGGGAGACCCTCGTCCCATGTACGTGGATTCTTAGAATTGTACATGCGCAGGATGTGCACAATAATCCGATTGACGACCTCTGTTTGGTTGGGGGTGCAAAGCAGTGTATTTTATGAGCTTGGTGTCCAACATAGACCATAGAATCGACCAAAAGGTGTTGAGGAACCTGTTGTCTTGGTCAGAGATGATGGTCTGTGGTATCCCAAAGTGGACCCACACTTGTTCGAAGAAGAGCTTAGTAGTATCTATCCCTGTGACATTCTTCTTACAGGCTATGAGGATGGCCATCTTGGAAAACCAATCAACGACCACAAACACACAATCATTTCCTTGTTTGGTAGATGACAAGCCAGACATGTAATCCATTGAGATGGATTCCCAAGGCTTCTCGAGATATGAAGACATGTAAGCCTTTCTTCTTGATGGCAGGCTTGAAAGTGGCATAGGCAATGCAATATATGATATACTTGCTGATGTCCTATCAAATTTTTGGCCAATAAAAATGTTTTTGAAGAACGACCACAGTTTTCTCCATGCCAAAATGTCCTGCCACCTGACTGTAGTGGGATTCCCAAATCATCTTTGCACGCTCGCTTGTAGGAACACAGAGATGTCCCATGTGGAATAAGAGTTCGTCCTGAATGTGAAAACCAGTGACAATTGCGCCTATAACTAAGAGCTGATAGGTGGTGGCGAAGTCTGGATCTTGCTGATAAAGTTGGGGCCACTCAGATGCTTCATGTCCACAGGAATGGAGCATAGTGGTGAGTGTAGCCACAGAAGGCCGACTGAGGCAGTCAGCGACACTATTGGAGATACATGTCTTATACTTTATGTTGATATGGAACTGCTGCAGGTAGGTGGACCACTTCTGATGGCGATCGTTCTGTAATTTCACTTGTGTTTGTATGAACTACAGAGGCTTGTGATCAGTGAGTATGATCGTCTCTTTCCCCAGAATGTAATGTTTCCATTGACGACATGCTTGTAAAATGGAATACATTTCCTTATCATAGGTGGGGTATTTCCGGATAGTATCAGAGAGTGTCTCACTATGGTATGCCATCGGATGTCCGTGTTGAGTGAGAACTGCGCCCACAACATAGTCAGATGCATCAGTCTCAATATCGAATGGTTGTTGCAGATCGAGCAAGGAGAGTACTGGATCTGAGCACAAGCGATGATTTAGATCATCGAATGCTTATTGTTGCTTCTTCCCCCACATGAAATTGGCCCTACCACTGCCCTTGGTCACCTGGCTGAGGGACTATGCAATATGGGAGAATCCCAACACGAACCGTTGGTAGAAGTTGGCTAGTCCCAAAAATCTACGAAGCTCGGTTAGTGTAGTCGAGGTTGGCCAGTCATGGATGACTTGGATATTAGCTAGATCAACATGTACCCCATGCTTATCAACAATGTAGCCCAATTATTGGACCCTGTTCATTCCAAAAGAGAATTTCTCCAAGTTAGCATAAAGCTTTTGCTGCCGCAGAGTGCTCAAAATCTGTTGAATATGCTGCATGTGCTCCTCCCACGTTCGACTAAGGATGAGGATGTCATCCAAATATACTACCACAAAGGATTTGGTGAAGGGTCTCAATACATCCTCCATCGACCTCATGAAAGTGGTTGGTTCATTTTTTAAGCCAAAGGGAATGACTAACCATTCGTAGAGACCTTCTTTAGACTTGAGGGTTGTCTTCCATACATCAGTTGGTTCGATGTGAACTTGGTGGTATCCCGACTTCAGTTCAATCTTGCTGAAGAAATTCACCCCCTTGAGTTGGTAAATAAGGTAATCAATCCTAGGAATGGGGTAGCAGTTCCTAACTGTGATTTTTTTTAAGGCTTTGTAATCAATGCAAAGTCGCCAAGTCCCATCCTTCTTTTGCACCAGTACAATAGGGATTTCGCAAGGGGAGGACATGGGTATGATGTGCCCCTTTTGAAGAAGCTCTCGGATCTGACGCCTGATTTCATCATTCTTCATAAGTGAGCGTCGATAGACTGGTCCATTAGGTAGAGGTGTGTCGGGGGTCAGATCAATTGGATGCTTGACTTGGCAGTGTGTCGGTACCCATGTAGGTGAGGAGAAGATGTATCTATATTCTTCCACGATCTCATCCACTTGTTTTTTCTGCAAAGAGAGGCGTTTTGTAGAGGCCACAGATGTGGCGATGACCTTTTTCTTATTGTAAGCATGGATGACAAAGAAGATGAACTTCCCAGTCTGTGAAATGACCTTATTGCATTGCTTAGTAGAGATTAAAGAAATAGTAGTAGGAGACACTACCTGTGGGATCATGTACAATTATCTACCAAAAGTAATAATAAAATTGCGAGGTCTAGGCTCATACACAACATGACGCTTCCAAAAATACGGTTGTCCTAAAAGAACATCACAAGCTTCAAGGGGAGAAATATCATACAGTACCTCATCTTTGAACGCCTTGATGGCGTAGGGCAGATGACACTATTGTATGACACAAAGATATCGTCCTTGGTGAAGCCAACCGATGGTGTAGGGTTGTGGGTGTGGTGTCATTGTAGGTCCAACCGCTTGATGACCTTTGCTGAAATCAGGTTGTTTTGACTAGCACTATTGACAATGAAATGAAGAAGAGCCCCCTTGACCCACATCTGCGAGTGAAAGAGGCATTCCCCTTCCTCTGGTTCTTCTAGTTTGCTTGGCCATAATTTGGTGGTAGTGACAATGGCACCAGGTTTAGCATCGATAATCCACTTCCCTCCTTCAGGATTTGACTCAGAACTAGAATCAACCTCTGAATTGGAAGCCTTTAGCTCGACCACGAGGGACTGCTTGGAGCGACATTCTTAAGTGTTGTGCCAAGGACTTTTATGGTACTCACACCATTTTCGCGTGTCCTTCTTCATCTTCTCATTGCCCTTCTTGTGTTGAGGCTTGGACTGGTTATCCTGAGGGTGACCATATCGACTTGGTCCCTTGTTGTGTGGGTTGGGGATGCCTTTTCCTTGCTTCGGGTGTGAGGGGTTTTCATATCCAAACTCTCTCCTTTTCTGCTTAAATTTATGCTCGATCTTGACAACGTATCTATAAGTCATTCCCAATGAGGTGATGTCCATGAACTCCATTTCTGTTTGAATGTATCTATGCAAACAACCATAGTATTTGAGCACCAGATGACACTCAGAGTCTTTGATACCCAATTTGGTGCGTAGGGTATGGAAAATATTAGTGAAATCTGGTACTGTCTAGTCCCTTTCTTGACGTAGGGTGGTCCATCTAGTGTACTGGTCCTCGTAGCTTCCAATAGGTCAGTACTTTTATTTAATGGCATCCTGAAAGGAATCCCATGCAAGGGCCACCAAAAAAATTGTAGATTCCTCCACGAACCGTTGCTCAGAGTAAGTATCCCACCAGTCTTTAACATGGGGAACGACCTTGAGGAGTGAAAAAGTGATCTTTTCCCTATCGGAAAAATTGTGGACCGAAAAATATCCTTCGAGCAGATTCAACCGTTTATCTACAACATCTGCATCTATTTGTTCTTCAAATAATGGAATATCAAAATTTACATGTACCTTGAAGGGGGTTTCATGGCCTATTGATGAAGGTGCTTCTCCTATGGGCAGTCATCGAAGGATCTGCGGAAATTTGTCCATCATTTTGCTCCTTTATCGCGCGAGGGATTCCTTGAGCAACATTTTAATAAGATCTCCTACTCCATCATCTTTCTTTTTGTCCCCCGTGGGTTTTTTTCAGGCTCAACACGACCGATCTTGTAATGGATCGATTGGTTCGAGTCCCAAATTCTTGTACCCATATCTTGTCGGGGACATGCATGAAGAAAAATAAATGAAGAGAAAACTGCTCTGATACCACTGATCTAGATTTAGGAGTGGAACGAACTGATTAACAGAATGAATACAATAAACACAGAGATATGAAGAATAACACAAATATCTAGTGAACAATATCTTCTATTAAATAATGAAATAGGCTGAAACTATAAAACTGCAGAACTAAAACACTTGCTTGAATGGTGGTGGCTATATCTGAGAAGAGATGTGGATGCTACGCACATCCGTTTGAGCAGAATGGATTACAATGAGGCTCCAAAGGAATTTTTTATATTACTCATGAATTCCAAAACCCTAGACATCCAAAAATCTAACCCAATAAGGTGAAATTCCAAAAGTCATGTGGGCCCTATGGGTAAGTTGGTGTAATTTGGTACCTCAACTTCCAAGGGTCATAACTTTTGCATACGACCTCTGTTTTAGGCATGTGATAGCCTGTTGGAAAGGTATTTAAGAGAAATACACACTCTGTCGTCAAACTCTAACTCAATCTATAGTTTGACTTTAGCGAGCCAAAAAAACAACCTTTAGGGCCCCAAAACGACCCTGAAAGTACAACGAGATGTGCTGACATGAAAACATACAAAATAAGCCAGTTGGATTAGGCAAGAGGCCACCTGTATCCACTTGGAGGATGTGTGGGGATTCAAACAGCCCCAGAAGTGTAGAACCCACAATTACAAAGCAATACAAAAGAACGTTCTGAACAAAAAAAGGACACGAGGAGCCAGTTGGAATAGGTGGGTGGCCACTAATATCCACTTGGATCACATCTTGCACATTAAACCCACTTCTAAATGCCAACTTCCCCAATTAATATCTTGTTTCCATCTAATAATATGATCCATGGTATGGTGACATCTTGATGACCTATATACAGATGAAGAAATTTGGTCACCATATTTCTACCCATTAAATGAAAGATACCAACCCTCTATATGGACATTGAACTCCTTTCTAACACAACTCCATATTTAGAAAAAAAGAATAGTCACAATAGATCAAATTAACAGAATAATGAATCCATGAAAAACCACTCCAAATCCCACTATGACCATCAGGTATACCCTCACACCATTAGTGAAGGTGACTTAGCCTTGGTTTATGACACAACCAATGAGACATTAGGTCTAGGAAAAATTGAAAATCTCCAGTGGGACCCTTTATTATCAAGCACTACTTATCCAAATGGGATTACATGTTGGATTTCTGAGAAGGCGACCTCTTCAAAGGCCTTGTCAATGGGTTATATTTCAAGAAGTTTTACCCATGAAACCACACTCACTATATAATCAATAATGTATATAAAACATTACCTTTTTGGTTTAGAAATTCAATTTTTTGTGTTCATCCTTTGATTTTTTTTTATCAAAATTCTTGATGATTTGCTTTCTTGGTTTTCTAGTTGATTGACCCACCACATACCACATTAATTTTTTCTGATGGAACTAGTTGTTGGACTCGAAATCTAACTTCATTAGTGGGGTCATGTACATGAGCAGGAGTGCCTTATTGTTTTCTTTTGATTGAATAAGAAAATAATATTTGATTGTTGAATTGTTTGTTTGACTCATATTTGATTCCGGAAATCCTCCCATACTGTCAATGCATGTGTGCATTCCTAGCATGTCAAATTTCAGTCTATAAAAGCACAAAGTGAAAAAAATTCAACATTGGCCCCATTCACATTAATTATTCTATAGGCTTGTTGTTTGATTGTCGAATTTTTTTTGTGAGTCATGTTTGATTCCAACAACCCTCACATACCATCAATGCATGCATCTATTATAACCATGCCAAATTTCATTCCATACATGCACACATTGGAAAATTTTCAACATTGGCCCCATTCACATTAATTATTCTATAAGTTTGTTGTTTAATTTGTGGAATTGATTGTGTGAGTCATGTTTGAGTCTGGAAACCCTCCCATACCGTCATTGTATGCGTCTAGTCTAACCATGTCAAATATCAGTCCATACAAGCACAAATTGAAAAACTTTCAACTTTGGCCCCATCAACATGTCAGTTATAAGTGGGGTCAAGTACATGAGCAGGCGCGCCTTATTATTGGATTTTGATAGAATAACCAAAGAATATTTGATTATTGAATTGTTTTTTTGACTCATGTTTGATTCTAGAAACCCTCCCATAGCATCAATGCATGTGTGTTGTCCTAGCATGTCAAATTTCAATCCATAAAAGCACAAGTTGAAAAAATTTCAACATTGGCCCCATTGACATCAATTATTCTATAGGCTTGTTGTTTGATTGTCGAATTATTTGTGTGAGTCATGTTTGAGTCTGGAAACCCTCCCATACCATCATTATATGCATCTAGTCTAACCATGTCAAATTTCAGTCCATACAACCACAAATTGAAAAAATTTCAACGTTGGCCCCATTCACATGTTAGTTATAAGCAGGGTCAAGTACATGAGCAGGCGTGCATTATTTTTGGCTTTTGATAGAATAACCAACGAATATTTGATTTTTGATTTTTTTTTTGACTCATGTTTGAGTCCGGAAACCCTCCCATACAGTCAATGCAGGTGTGTTGTCCTAGCATGTCAAATTTTAGTCCATACAAGCACAAACTGGAAGGTAAAATCCGACGATAACGCCAATTTTCATGAATTATTTCATGGTTTGTTATTGTTTCTATGTGTGTAGGTTGTGTGTTCAGGAACCATATTTCCATTTTTTTGAACATGCTCATCACCTCACCTTCACATAAAATTTCTGAAATTGGCATATAATAAACCCGAATGAGATTCTCTTGGTTTCAAGAATATTTAGTTCTCTACTGAGCAGGGGAAACCACGTGAAGGTGGAAGCTCTAATTATGCCCCCCCCTCACATCACTCTCAATTCCACCATACCTAATTTGACATAATAAAGAACATGTAATACACTACATACAAAAATGGCATAAAAATTTAAAAACGTAATTAACTTGTATAAGTAAATACTTAAAAAACAATAAATCATATCAATACTAAATAGATAATTAATAGAATAAATCATAGAAAAACATATAATCACTTACCTCATACATTTCAACTTTTAAAGATCATCCATCGTCTTCTTCATCCAAATCAACATTTGCATCATGAGCTAGTTCATAATCGATAATGCTGAAAGGATCATTCATATCAACTTCATCATCAATGTCATTTTTGCTATCATTAATGAGAACATTGTCTGCTACATTTGGATGATCAACTTCTTCAACTTCTTCATCTAACACATTTGCAGCCACCTGCTCCTGATCTGCATCATCATCTTCTTCCTTTACATGCTTATACTTTACTGGTCTTCCTCTTGGATCATATATAACAACGTATGGCCAACCTGCTTTACCAGGTACCTCTGAGTAAAAGACTTGCTCACATTGACTTGGAAGAACATAAGGCTCTGTACCCGATTCAAATTCCCTTGTATTAACCATGGTAAATCCATTAGCATGATCAATAATAGTTCTTTCAGGATAACGTTCATGCATTTGTAGCCTGTACCATTTGATCTCAAACAAAACTATTTTAAAGGAATTAAAATCACACTGAATCATATCCTCCAAATACCCATAGTACCTATTTTCAGTTTTTTTCTAGATGCCAATCACTTCTAGAGGAAACATTAGTGACCTTAAACACTGAATTATCCCGCAATCCGAGGCTTTCATCTTATCATCCAACTTTTTGATACAAAATTTACGGCCATTACACCACATAGCCTTGTGGTGTTTCAACTGCAACATGGACAACAAGTAAAAAATGCATTGTCCATTAGTAAACGCCATATAATATGGACTTAGTAAATATATATTTCAAAAAATAAACAAACCAAATACATTGATATAATGGGAAATGACTATAAAAATGTGGGTGAATATACTTGTCTTTTTATCTTTTAAACCAAAGGCTAACTCAATTTCCCTTTGCGTAAGATCAGGGGATTCATGTCGATAACGATGTGTTGTTTTAATCATCTTACTAACCCATTCCCATGATAACCTACCATATTATTCTTCACATCGTTCTATCCAATACTCCATCCAATCAAGATTGTTTGCAATGTATAAATGTAGAGCATCCCACTCTCGTCCAACTATATGAAAAAATAACAATTGAATATCAATAATTAACTATCATTGGCAAAGTTTAATATAGTTGATGGAACAAAAATAAATGAATGAGTATGATAATATAAAATTGAAAAATTAAATGTATAATATATTAAATATACAACATCTAATTACCTTTCACGGTCCTCATTCTACCTTTCCCTAATAGGACCTCCCCTTCAAAATTGTTGATGGATTTGAGATGCCAAATGCGAGGCACATTCA
>ML779381.1:29630-40734 GCA_009831015.1 Picea engelmannii
TGTTGTCAAAGTTGTCTGGGAGAGATAGAGGTAGAACATACTGTAACAAAAAGGAAATCATTAATATTTATTTCCAAATTAGAGAAAACAATTACTAAAAAGATGTATACCAATATGTTAATATACCTAATAATTACCTTAATAAATGTATGCCAGTCATGTGTTTTAACCCCACCAAAATCACCTTTTTTTGTTAAGATATTTTGTATGTTCAATGAAAACCACATCAGAAACTTAATTTTTTGAATGACCTCTTTTACAACATTGCTCTGTTTCTCTGTCAACAACCATGGAAGACTAATATTTTGTTCTTTACCATCACCATTAGAATTAATAATCACATTTTTCAATGCGTGATTAGATTCCTGGATGTCACTACAAATCTTTCCAATTCTTTCTTTGCCAGTCCTTCCATCTAAGATTCACCATAACAATTTTGTTATATTCTTCCCGATATGCATTGTATCAAACAAATGAACTATTTGTAGGTGCTCGTAGTAGGGAAACCTACTGAATTGTATGGGGTAACTTTTCATTCCTCGTGGAAGCCCATTCGTGCCTTAATGACATTCATGAAACATAAACGAAATCACATTAACACTAATTAATCAATATAGCTAGGTATTGCGTTGAACAAAATTCACTGAAAAAAAATTCATAATATTTATAATATTATGATACATAAATAATTTGCATACCTTGACGATTTCTATTATATTCCAACTTCCATAGGTGAGGTGTCATTCTTCGTGGTTTTTTTCATTCTCTTATTTACCATTAAATTTTTCTTTCTCGGTAGTTCGATAACTATGGTTCTTAGGAAGAAAGTTCCTATACTAATCAAACACCTCCTTTACTAAACTTCTTGAATGACGCGATATTATCCTAGGACCACAAATTGGACATGCAAATTTACCCTTTGTTTGAAGACCTGCAAGATATAAGAATTAATGTAGCAAATTAGGATTACAATTTTAAAAAATGCATGATATTTTCAAAAAATTATATAATATTCAAGCGCAATGAAAAGTTACATACCACAAAAATGTGTTACCCGGGGAACATCATGAATTGTCCATGCACATATTCCATGGAATTGAAATCATTTTTTCCCTATTGGTCTAGAGATGTCATACATAGTGATGCCATCCCATAACTTCAGCAGCGCATCGATAAGAGGCTCAATATATACATTCATATCTTTAACTTGGTACTTACCTAATTGGTTCAACGTAGATTAATTATATTTAGTTATACGTACTTATATATATAAGATATAATTATCATGAACGAAACAAAGAAATGAAATATTATGTCATACTTTCGAGTAAATAAAGACAAGCTAATTAAATACTTGGAACAATCATTGCCAACATTGTGTGCTCTCTCCTTATCGACATCCAAGGAGGAAGGTTATTGTTTATAAAAAAAACGAGCCACACTGAGTAAGTAGAACAAAACTCTCCAAATGGATTGACACCATCAACTACCAATGAAAGTCTAACATTACGAGGTTCTTCTTTAAAAAATGGCCATTTTTCTTCTATGTTCTTCAATGCAGAACCATCTGTAGGCATTCGAAGAACATCATATTCGCTTATGTTCTTTGCATTAAAAACCATAAAATGTGCTATACTTTGGCACCTAAACAACCGTTGGAAACATGGAATTATGGGAATATAATGAAGAACTTTGCGAGGCACCTTTTTTGTTGCTTGATCGATTCGATATCTACTTATTTGACATTTTGGACATTCATTTTTTGATGCATATTGTCCATAGTATATGGTATGATCATTAGGACATGTATCAATATCTTGATAGTCCATTCCAATTTCTTTCATAATCAAAGATATTTCTTGATATGTGTGTGGTAAACTATTTGACGGTGGTAATAGAAATTCACCTAAAAATCTACAACATTCAAAAAAATAAGTCAATGTAAACAATAATAATCATAAATATTACATCCCTACTTTACGAATTAATTAACAATAACAATATAGAAAAATAGTCAACCTTTATGTACATGTCAAAATAACATAAATAATACATTATATACCTTAGGATTTGTGTGAGACAAGGGTTTGATAAACCATTCAAAATCTTCAAGTTCACCAACAACATTATAACAGATAGAAGATTTGTTATTGAGCCTTCATAAAGAGGTTGTCATGACTTCTTGAGTAGAGGATAAACATCATGAATATCATCCTGGTTGTCCTCATCCATTGGAGAAAATGTGTCTTGGATCAATCTATGCATCTCATCTTCCTGATTTGTATCAATAACGTTATCTCCGTCCATATCATCATTAAGAACTCGATCTTCAATATTATGATCTCCATGTTCCTCATCTTGTAAAGTAGTATTTTTTGCTACTACTTGGCAAATAACTCTCTAGCGGTCGACATTTTGGGGGCATTGTCTTTATATTTACAAATTAGTCTGTATAGAACATATATTAAAACAATAAAACATTTGACAAATACATGACATGATCACTATTACAAAGAATACATTATATATTGAATAATGTCTTACAAAGAGATGATATTCATGTTGGGTATGTGTTATATTCTTTGCAGGACTAGTCTTAGTGTTTTCTACGTTGTGCCAGGCGTGTAGGGCAGTTGTAGGGGTTTGGGGGTAGCGCCCCTGGGAATTTTTTTTGCCTCGGGAAATGTGTCGCATTTTTTTCTCTTTTCGTGTCGTCTCAATTTTCGTGTCCATTGTTGGTCGTTTTTTCGGCACATGGTTTTTGACGATGGTTTTCTATTTCTGGTTAAGGAATTAGGGTCGTTGACTAATCGAGGCCATTGGGTTAGGGTTTTTGATGCCGTTGGCTCCTATATGTATACTGTATTGTAAACAATGTATCACGATGAATGAATATAGAATATGCTAGTTTTCCTGGTTTGGGTTTCCAGTGGAAAATTATATGTGTAATGTGTGTATTTGCCATTGTATCTTTTATGTTCTTCTATTGAAAATCTATTTGTAGTAAAATATTGTACAAGGTTAAAATATACATATGGTACCAGAGCGTTGTTGGCTTCAGGGGGACGCCTTTTTGGCCAAGGGTTTGGCTCGGGACTGTGATAAGCCTTGTTATAGTGGGAGATTTGTGGTATTGATTTTTCAGGTGAAAAGAAATGGCGAGCAGTTCGAAAATGGAGATCAATAAGTTTAATGGGAAAATTTTTGAGTTGTGGAAGTTCAAGATGGAAGATCTGTTGGTGGAAAGAGATCAGTGGATTGTGGTGGATTTAGGTACTACACCTACAAGAACTCCAACATGTGACTGGAAAAATTTGGATTGGAAGGCGAAGAGCACAATCCGATTGTGCCTCTCAGATTCAGTATTACTGAATGTGTCAGAGGAAGCTACAACCAACAATTTATGGGATAAATTGGGGAAGTTGTATCAATCTAAGTCCTAGTAAATAAACTTTTCCTGAGAAAGACGTAGTATAACCTAAGGATGAGAGATGGAGACTTGATGGCAGAGCATTTGAACGCCTTCAATACTGTGGTAAGTCAGTGAGTATCCATTGAGATCAAAATTTCAGATGAAGATAAGTGTATCAATTTACTGTGCTCTTTATTGGACTCGTGGGATAGTATGGTTGTGGCCATAGGTAGTAATACAACTACATTGAATTTTGATGAAGTGGTCTCATCCTTGTTGTCAGAGGATATGAGATGAAAGAACATGGAAGGGCATAGCACATATGCATTATTTGCAAGAGGACGCTCCCAGGAAAGAAATAGATCTAAGTCCTCAAGTGGGAGATCTAAGTCTAAGGGTATATCTAAATCTCCCAGAAATTTTGTAAAGGTGTGTTGGAGATGTGGAAAAGAAGGCCACTACAAGAAGCATTGTAGATCCAAAATTGAGAAAAAGAAGGGATCTGAAGAAGCTCCTTCTACAGAAGAAAATACCTCCAAGGAAGAAGGAGGAGATGTGTACTTGGCTTCTTCAAGCACACACACAAATCATGAGGCATGGTTGGTTGACTAAGGTGCATCCTTTCATATGACTCCTCAGAGGGAGTGGTTCTGTGAATATGAAAGGTATGATGTAGGTAATGTTTTCCTAGGTGATGATTCGACAACCATAATCATAGGATGAGGAAAAGTCAAGTTGAGGCTCATAGATGGAAGGATTAGAACACTACCTGGTGTTCTACACAACCCAGGTTTGGCCATTTCTGTAAGCAAAATGGACGATGCAGGGGTAAAAACAATATTTGAAAAGGAAACCTGGAGGATGGTTCGAGGAACAATGGTATTGCTGAAGGGAGTTCGGTTTGGAACTTTGTATAAGATGCAGGGAAGAACTATTAGTGATGGGTTTAATAGTTCCATTGTTCTTGATAATGGAGTTGAAGAAGAAAGAACTCCTACAGTCTCTGGAGAAAAGGTTATGATGTGGCATCAAACACTGGGTATATCGGAGAGAAGGGTCTTCGATTACTACATGGTAAAGGTATGGTTGAAGGTATGTCTAACTGCTCTCTGTATTTTTATTTCTGTGGACATTGTGTATATGGGAAGCATAATCGGGTAAGATTCCCCTATGGTGCAACGAGGGAAGAAGGAATTTTACAGCTAGTTCACAGTGATGTGTTTGGACTTGTGTTGGTTCCATCATTGGGAAAATCTGTGTACTATGTCTCATTTATAGATGACTTGTTGAGGAATACTTGGATATATTTCCTCAGGAATAAATTTGAAGTCTTTGACAGGTTTAAAGAGTTTAAGGATCTTGTTGAGATTCAAACAAAGAAAAAAATTAAGGTGTCAAGGACAGATAATGGAGGAGAGTTCTGCGGGAATGAATTTGAAGAATTCTATAAGAAGTGCAATATAGCAAGGAAAATCACTACTCCATATACACCTCAGAAGAATGGATTTGTAGAAAGGATGAACAAGATGCTGATGGAAAAAGCAAGGTGCATGCTCAGTGGTGTCGAGTTAGGGAAATAAATATGGGCAGAGGTAGTGGGTACTGCATGTTACCTGGTCAACAGATCACCCTCATCAGTCTTGAATGAAAATGATCCACAAGAGGTATGCACTGGTAAGATAACTTCTCTCACACGTCTCAAGGTATTTGGTTGTGAGGCCTATGTTCATGTTCCAAAGGAAAACATGAGTAAGCTAGATAAGAAGGATGAAAAGTGTTTCTTTATTGGGTATAAATATGGTCTCAAAGGTTATAAGATTTGGAACCCAAAAACTAAGAAGGTTGTGTATAGTCGAGATGTGGTATTTATAGGAATGAGGGATGTTGTTAAACATGATGTCCTACCAAGTAAGGAAGAACTAGAGAAAACAAAGTTTGATTTAAAGAATGATGAATCGGACTCTATAGAAGAATATGAATCCGAAGAAGAAGATCCTCATACTCCAGTATTGAGGAGATCGATTCGAGAAAGAATACTATCGGAAAGGTATACTCCATTTGATTTCCATTCAAAATTTTCTTTGTTTATTATTGATGATGATCCTAGAACTGCCAGGGAGGTAATGGATTTAGAGGATGGAAAGATCTGGAAAAAGGCCATGGATGAAGAAATGGAAGCCTTGGATAAGAATGAGGCTTGGGATCTAGTGAAGTTGCTAACTGGAAGAAATCCCATTGGCAACAAATGGGTATTTAAAAATAAGTTGAATGTAGAAGGCAAAGTGGAGAAATACAAAGCTCGGTTAGTAGCAAAGGGTTATTCCCAGGTTGAGGGAATTGATTTTGGTGAGATTTTTTCTCTTGTTGCCAAGTTAAATTCTATAAGATTTATATTATCTATTGCTGCTGCATTTGATTTTGAAGTAGAACATATGGATGTGAAGACAACATTCCTACACGGGGATCTGGAAGAAGAAATCTATATGAAGCAGCCAAAAGGCTTTGTTGTGAAGGGAAATAAAGAGTTGGTATGTAAGCTGAAAAATTCCTTGTATGGTTTAAAATAATCACCAAGGACGTGGTATCAAAAATTTGATACTTATATGCTTGGACTTGTCTTCACAAGAAGCAAAGAGGATCGTTGTGTGTATTTTAAATTAATTGGTGATCATTTGATTTATTTTGGTCTTGTATGTGGATGACATGTTGCTGATAGGAAACAACAAGGAGATTATCCAGGATGTGAAAACTCAGTTGTCCTCTAAATTTGACATGAAGGATCTCAGTGCTGCAAATTTCATTTTGGGCATGGAAATTAAAAGAGATCAGAAAAAGGGGAAACTCTAGTTAAATCAGAGAAAATATGTCAAGACAATATTACAGAGGCTTAATATACAGAAATGTAAACCGGTTAAGGTCCCTATTCTTGTTGGTGTAAAGTTGTCTACAGATCAGTGTCCCAAGACACAGGAAGAGGAGGAAGACATGTCTCATGTTCCATATGCGAGTGCAGTTGGCGGTTTGATGTATGCAATGGTTTGTACTATACCAGACATTTCACATGCAATGGGAGTTTTGAGTAAGTATATGTCAAAACTAGGGAAGGAGAATTGGACAACAATAAAAATGGTTTTCAGGGATTTGCGTGGCACTGCTAGCCATGGATTGTACTACCAAGGAAGACCAGGATTGAATAGAGTGTTGGACATACATGGCTTTGTGGATGTAGACTAGGTTGGAGGTCTGGATCGTAGGAGATCTACAAGCAAGTGTGTGTTTAACTTGTTTAGAGGAGCAATTGGTTGGATGAGCAAAAGATAGGATGTAGTGGCACTTTCAACTACATAAGTTGAATACATGGTAGCAACTCATGCAATTAAAGAAGCAATATGGTTACAAAGATTGTGTTCAGGTATTGGGTTGGTACAACAAGCTGTAAGGATAGATTGTGACAATCCGAGTGTAATTTTTCTGGCGAAGAACCCGACTTATCATTCAAAGACAAAGCATATTGATATTCAATATCACTTTGTGAGAGACATGGTTGAAGAAAATAAAGTGTTGCTGATGAAGGTGGACACTTTGAAGAATGTTGCAGATTCATTAAAAAAATATGTGAGCATTGAGAAGTTCTCTTGGTGTAGAGGATCCATGGGCATTGTTGCCTTGGATTGTTGATGGTGTAACCCTGTACGCAAAGAAAAGAACAAGTGGGATAATGTTGGGTATGTGTTATATTCTTTGCACGACTAGTCCTAATGGCTGCTACGTTGCGTTGGGCGCGTAGGAGGGTTCGAGGGCAATGCCCTTGATAAATTTTTTTTCCTCGGGAAATGTGTCACATTTTTGCCCTTTTTTCATGTCGCTTCGATTTTCGTGTCTATTGTTGGGCGGTTTTTCGAAACATGGTTTTTGTCGATGGTTTTCTATTTCCAGTTAAGGAATTAGGGTTGTTGACTAATCCAGGCCATTGGGTTAGGGTTTTGGATGTCGCTGGATCCTATATGTATATTGTATTGTAAACAATGTATCATGATGAATGAATATAGAATATGGTGGTTTTCCTGGTTTGGGTTTCCAGGGGAAAATTCTATGTGTAATGTGTGTATTTTCCATTGTATCTTTTTTGTTCTTCTATTTAAAATCTATTTGCAGTAAATTATTATACAAGGTTAAAATCTACAATTCATAACCCCCTTCAGCATGCCCCTTCTCCCTACAATGTTTTTCAATTGTTTTTATTAAAAATCTTTTTTGTTTGCAAGCCCTCGCAATCATTGCAAGGGAAATAACATTTTCCATCTCCCTTCGCCTCTAATGCCACTCTAAACTAAGAAAACCTCCTTGCATTTTCATTCATAGTATATATTAATTTGACACATTAATTTCCTATAAGAACCAATTAAACATTTAAAAAATTAAATTTTGTTAAAACATTGAAAACAAATTAAAATTAATACTTCATATACTTCGAGGTCCAATCACAAGAAATATATGTTGCAATGCTAAATTTTGAAAAAATTATTAAAAACAAATTTAATTTAAAAATTCATATACTTCGACGTTGAATCACATGAAATATATGTAGCAATGCTAAATTTCGAAAAAAATTAAATTTGGTTAAAACAGTCATGTTAAAAAATTTTGAAATTAAAATTTCTTAACATAGCTTTATATTAAAAGAGATAGAAAAATTAAAAATACTAACCTTGCAAGTCTAAAATCTGAGCTATGTAGATCAAGAATTGGATGTGTTAAACCAGTACGTGACAGAAAAAATCAGGGCTCAAACAATCACCAGCAAAATTGTCGAAATATTTATTAAGGACATGTATTTATAGATCGATTCTCGTCAATATAGCGACAAAAATAAATGAATTAACCTTGAAAAAAGTCAATACCTGTTGCACTACACATGTGGCACAAGTGTCGATATAACGATGAAAATTCGTGGATATATAGACGATTTTTTGAATCTGTCGTTATATCGACGAACGTCAGGGCCAAACCAAAAAAAAAATTAAAAGAAAGACAAAATTAAAATGTGATACATAGTTCACTAGAGTCACATTTAGAACATAAATGATAGAAAACCTGGGGAAATGTTCAATCGCAACACGAACATACATGATCAGGATACAATTTTGTAATTTAAGACAAATTAAACAACTAGCAAATGTTTGTGCAACAACATACAAGAAATCCAACATTTTCCCTTTTATTTTGTAACTAACTTTCAGTTTAGAAAGCATCATCAATTATAAACAATTGACTTCCATGGATCAAACTATTCTAAATCAACACTCGTCTTTCATGTTTTCCTGATCCTCGACAACATACCAGATAATACAAATAATACCTTAAAAGTTTCTTCGCTTTATGTTCTTTGATTGCATGTTCAACTTACAACAAGTTCAACCATCCTTGACCTAGCAATGATGTCAATGCCCTTTGCAAAAATCAAACAGAAGGGAAGAACATCTCGTGGAGAATTAGTCACAAAATTTTGCATCCCTGGGTGAACTGTGCAGTGAGGTGACCATAATGGCCTACAACTATTCTAACTTCTGCCTAGAGATACTAGGTATAAGATATAGAGAAGATGCAAAACATTTCAGAAAAAAAACACCTTGTTCATTTTCTGTGCGGTAAGATACAACAATACTTGTATACATAATAAAAATATTGATTGAAATCCATGGAAAGAAAAAAATACTAGAAGTATTTCTTTTAAATGGAAGTTAACCATCCTTAATGCTTTTCCCAGAGAAATCAGATCCCAACAGAAAGAAAAAACGACCAGAAGCATTTCTTTTAAATGGAATTTAACTATCCTTAATGCTTTGTCCAAAGAAATCAGATCCCAAAACTTGTTAAATTTCTGTAAGGAAACAACCTTTGAGAAGTATACCTAGACTGCTACCCAACAACATTTGTTTTAATGAAATCGTTACCAAAAACTTACTTTTTGACCAACAAATTTTCCAGTCAAAAGTTGCCAATTTTCGAACCAAGCTTGCACTTATAATGAAGCTTGTGGCTTAAATTGATCCTGGTCCAACTAACCAAAAAGAAAGTTATAAGAGAGATGGATCACACAGGTAATCAAAGGGGCAAATCACGGTGAAAATTCATACCCCAAAACCAACAATCAAAAGATAAGGACTTCCTAATATTCCAATGAAATATTATTCGGGTTTGCTTTGGCACAAAAACCATTTTTGTGAAAGTGTGCATATTGATAGGAAAAGACCTAAATAAGAAGAAACCTCAAAACCCTAACGACGCAATTTCAGGGCCTAGATAACATAAATCCTCCCAAAAAAGAATAATTCAAGCCTAGGATCGTTGAGACCGGGAATCTAAGAGAATATCTACGACCAAAATTATCGAAATTCAACATAGATCACTCAAAATTGGGGTTGGCGATAACAAAATACTTGATTTCTAAGAAACACGGGCTGGCTAATCCTTCACGAGATGGTAAATTCCAAGTCTTTCAGTCCATTAACAGATAAAACAAAATCCACACTACATTTTCGAAACCATTCAAAGAAAAAACATAAGAACTTGAAGCTTTACCTTTATGTGCTTCTCGTTGAGCTCCTTCGTGATGGAGGCCTTGTCGTTTGACACCATTTTCAGTGCAAAGTGGCGGAGAATATATTATTTACATGACAGACCGGAGTAATAGTGAAGGGAATATCAATGTCAGGAAGGAAGGGAGGATTTCGTTGAGGAAAAGAGGTGAGGGAAAGGAAACAACAGCAGGGACACAACGATTTCCGTGTTTGTTTTGTATGTGTGGCAAAATCTATTATAATTTAGTGGTGAAAATGGAAATTGCTGCAGAATTCAAACATACTAAGATAAATTGGTGTCCTCCTCAAACTTTTTTTGTTAACATGGTGTCTTAACCCTAATTATGTGGACGCCATCCCAGTATAGGTCTCGACCTTCAGGTAGGAAAACCTCTGCTTCCTTTCGTAGGAAAACCTTCGCTTCTAAACAACAACAACAAGCTTGCTCAAGGTAGTGGAAGAAGGCAGTGTAGCAACCACGAACAATGGAAGTCTTGATCCGATTCATGAGGCCCGTGCATGCAGATTGCACGGGACATGCCTCGACTGCAGCAACTGGATAGGAATCAACTGCAACAACCATCATCAACTACAGTGATTTACCGATTACATTTAATTAAAAAATTAATGTTTGTCACCACCTCCGCAATAAGGGATCTAAGTTGAAATCCTATAAGGATGAAGAAAAATATTAGTTATGAATTTATTTTAATTTCAATATAGTTTTTATTAAAAATCTACTAAGTTTGACCTTGGAAATGTGAGAAAAATTGAAGTCAATGGTTGAATTAATAGTGAGTAAATGCCAGATTCATTGCTATAGTCCCTGGGCCTTCGACATGGACTAATAATGGGTTTTCTTTCTCAGTAGAAGACGTGCTCCTGCAAAAGCATGTTGTTAAGTGATAGAGTTGTGGTCTTTAAGTTAATCTATGAAATCTGTATCTAGTGAGGAGTGTTACTTTCCATTTAAAATGTAATTATTGTTATTTTTATTCTTGATAGTTTTAGGGAATTAGGCAGACAAACACTCTAGAAAATGCTATAAGACAAATACTTGGTTGAGATTGCATTAATAAGTCTAGATACTAAACCCCTAATCTCCTTTGAT
>ML779381.1:58998-76968 GCA_009831015.1 Picea engelmannii
ATTGAAGAGCTCCCCACGGATTTGGAATGCACAGAACTTCTGAGTTTGATCTTAGCCAATTGCCCAAAATTGACAAAGGTTCCAGCGGCATCATTCTTAAACATCATGTCTCTCAAGGTTCTTGACCTATCTTGCACCTTAATCACATCATTACCAACATCGGTGGGGCAACTTGGACAGCTTGAGTTTCTCAATTTGACTGGATGCTATCTCCTAAAAGAATTGCCTGAAAGCATATGCAGTCTTTCTTGTCTTCAGTTTTTTATTCTTGATTATTGTGAATCTCTGATATCGTTGCCAGACAATATAGGAGAGCTTAAAAGCCTAAAGCATTTCAGTTTTGAGATAAGGGATAAGAGATCAATGGTGATTCCACGTTCCATATTTGGACTCACTTCATTGACCAAATTGTGTTTGCCGTGGTGGAGGCCTGGTTGTGCAATTAGTATGGAAGATCTTATAAATCTGTCAAATCTGATGGAACTAAGTATAACAGTAAAAACACATACAATGAGTAACTGTGATTGGACCTGGTTGAAGATGAGAAAATTAGCCTTACGATTTGTGTATGATGCAAATGCTAGGAGAGATGCTGCTGCAAAGGCAGATAGCAACGTTGCAGTGGACGATGGAGACAATGTTGTAGTGAAGGATGCGGATGGAGATGAAGATGATGTGGTGGAGGATGCAGTGATGCTGGATACGCTCCCTCTCGAAAATATGAACGAGTTGCAAAGCTTGTCTTTAATTCAGTATCGGGGGCTAAGTTTGCCCAATTCCATTTGTAAGTTTCAAAATTTGGAGGAGTTACAATTGTTGGATTGTCGTGAACTAAGGGAGCTCCCTGTTTTGGAGATTGGTAGTGACAGTGCATCGGGCAGTTTTCCAATGTTAAAGAAGTTACGTTTGTGCTGGTTAGACAAGTTAGAGAGCATTACCAATGTATTGAATGGAGGAGCAATGTCCAAACTTCAATATTTTGAAATGGGGATGTGCCCGTTGCTTAAGAGATTACCAATAGGAATAGAAAAATTATGTAACTTGAAAGAAATTATTGGACCACAATTTTGGTGGTCGAACATAATTTGGGAGGACGAAGCTACAAGAGTGAAACTTCAACCATTATTTAGAGATTCCCACTATGTTAGGGGAATGATTTAAGACAATGTTATTTGAATGTTACAGTATATTAGTAAACGTTTTAAATTATTTAAATGTCATATTGTATTACAAATTTAATTTTGTTATTTGAATGTTATAGTATGTTAGTAAAAGTTTTAAATTATTTAAATGTCATATTGTATTATAAATAAAATTTGTATTATAAATAAAATTTTGTTATTTGAATAGTAAAAGTTTTAAATTATTTAAATGCCATATTGTATTAGAAATTTAATTTTGTTATTGAATATTGTATTATGAAATTTAATTTTGTTATTGAATATATTTATGTAATTGATTTAAAATAAAATAAAATAACAAAATGAATAATTTATTATATATATTTAATAATTATCATTACTAAAATTAATTTTAATAATTTAATAAAATATAATTAAAAATATTAAAAAAATAATATTATATATATAAAAAACTAAAATGAAACCAACAAAAATATTTAATTTTACATTATATTTCATTTACATGTCATAATTATAAAGTTTTAATTATTATATATTACTTTTACTTTTTTTTTCCAAACAAGAAAATTTCTCTTTATATTAGATAATATAAAATGTTACATCATTGATCAACTTCTTTTAAAATAGTGGTTTTTTCATATGTCGAAACCTGTGACAGTCTAATTGGGATAATCACGCTTACATTGCATCATTCATTGTTGTACACTGAGAGCACATCTCCCATAATTTACCACCTTCCATACAAAAAAGGATACCCTGATGCTAAAATCAAAAGACCTACAAAGAAAAACACTGACTACAAAAAAGATCCATAAGCAACATAACATAAATCATAAAACTTTTATAAATCTAGTGAGGCCTGGCTCGTTGTCTGCCCACTGGGTGTAGATGATCTCCCCACAGTGATCTAGGTCCTTGAGCGCACTTTTAGACAGAGCATCTGCAGCCTCATTAAATTCACGGTGAGTATGAAGGAATGATATCTTTTCGAACTAGATACTGAGCCTCTTGATTTTTTCCTTCCAACCTTCTAGCACCAAGCTTTGTAGTCTCCCGCAACCTTTGCACCAATCTATAACGAGCTTCGAGTTCCCAATGATTTGAATGACAGGAAGGTTGAATTTTATCGATAAGAAGAGAGTGTTCCATACCCCCAGCAGCTCCGCCCTGCTGTTGGTTCCATCTCCTGTATTGAATGTCCATTTAAGATGTGAGTTTGCATTTAAGCTGAGAGCACCACCTACACCACTGTTTAAACCATCTCCTGAAGCAGCGCCGTTAAACCACCCCACTAACTGGTGAAGCCGTGGAGGTCTCTTGAGCTTGAATGTAGCCTTTAACGTTTTTGTCACCAAACTCGCATTAAAGCAAGACACACCCTTTGTAGCCACCACCAGCGGAAGAGTTGAACCATTATTGAAAAGGAGATTATTTCTTTCAATCTAGATGTACCAGCAGACAATAGTTGGGAGAGTGATTAAGGTTTGATGCTTTCCGACAAATGAAGAGAGACAATCATCAACGGTAAGCCCTTCCTAGGTCAGCTTGGTCTTAAGGATCCCTTCTAATTTTATCCAAACCTGGCGAGGGAAAGGACAAGAAATAAACATATGGACTAATGTCTCCGGGTTACTTCTACACAAGATACAATAACTTGGCCCTTCCCACCCTCTAGCAAGCAGAACATCCCACGTGAGAATCTTGTTTCTTATGAGCATCCAAAAGAATAGTTTCAATTTTAGTGCCATATTCCACTTCCATAACTTATAGTCCCATCCCCTGGTGGTGTGAGCCCACATGCTTTCTGAAAGGGCTCTATACAATTTTTTTGCAGTGAGAAAACCAGACCCATCACCACCCTCGGCCAATTTAACTCATTCTCCGTTGGAGCTAACTGAATTCTTGCGCCCATGAGTGCCCTTCTGTACTGCTCCCATTCCATAGAAAGATCATTATTGATGCCCAACTGAGTCGCATCTATCCAGTATGTGTTTAGGGGCGCGTTCAAAGAAGTGTTTCGAACTTGGTAAAGGAAGGTAATCCCCCGATCCTTTAAGGTTGTCATAAGAGATTTTGAAAGAAAAGAGTTTTGGCCCATTCCCATAATTTGATCTCGGTCTGTCTGAATAGTCTCACCATTACCAGATTTCCAGCAGAGCCAGTGGTGTAATAGTGGAAGCAATTTTAAGAGATTTCTCCAAACTGGAGAGGCTTCTCCCTATGATCTATGCTCCAATCTAAACCACATTGATACATAAACATAAGGTAAATACTTATCTTTTAAGACTTTTTGCCAGATACTGTCAATGGTCAGTCCTCACCACAATGACTTGGCAGCTAAAGATTTATTGAAGAAAGCCAATTTTTTTATCCCCCAACCTCTAGCTTTCTTTGGCCTAGCAATAATGTCCCAGTTACATAGGTGTAAACATTTCTTCTCCCTACAACCTGACCATAGAAAAGTGTAGATGAGCTGACGCAGTTTTTCAAGAACTGAGACTGGAACCGCGGCCATAGACATCCAATACAACGGTTGGCTCACCAAAACTTCTTTTATCAGAACTGAGCGGCCACCAAGTGAAAGCCAACGATTACACCAATGGTCTATTATTTTTTCAAATTTTTTAATAAGCCAGCGCCAGTCGTCTGCTTTGTAACAATTCGGCTTAAGGAAAAATCCCATATACTTAAAGCTTGTCTCTATGGACTCGAAACTATATGGAAAAATCACTTTAAAAGGCACGAACCCCACCTCATCCAAACCCGCCGAATGGAAGGTGGATTTTTCTTCATTAATCTGTAGACCCGTAGCATGTAAAAAAACTTTCAGAAGCCCAACAATCTCCTTCCATTCAACTAAGCATGCTCTCGTCATGATCAACACATCATCGATGAATAGGAGATGTAAAATGTTTGTAATCCTGGAAACCTTTATGCCAGTTAGCAAACCTGCTTCTTTCTCCTTTTTTATGAGGATACTCAGGCCCTCAATGACCAAGATAAAGAGCAACGATGATAGTGGGAAACCTTGTCTGAGACCTTTACCCCTTTGAAAAAAAGGAGATGGTTCACCATTTATTAAGACTACATAAGACACAGATGTGACGCAGCTCATAATCCAGTTTGTGAGTGCTAGACCAAAGCCCGATTTGATTAGAATCATCCTTAGAAACTCCCAATTGATTAAATCATAGGCTTTCTTTAGATATTATGGTAGCTTCGAGAGGTATGAACCTCTTTGGTGACCTATGACAAGATTAGAATATTCCAGAAG
The DNA here is from genome assembly GCA_009831015.1 of Picea engelmannii. Taxonomy (NCBI): domain Eukaryota; kingdom Viridiplantae; phylum Streptophyta; class Pinopsida; order Pinales; family Pinaceae; genus Picea; species Picea engelmannii. The sequence goes on from ML779381.1 coordinate 63,415, forward strand.
GAAGCAAAGAAGTGAAGGAAACCCTAGACAAGTTGTCGGTTGCAGAAATACAATTTATATGAATTAATTAGTACCCAGAAGAAGAAGTTGGCCCTGGCAGTCTGCCAAAAATACTATAAATACAGGAGGCCAGTTCTCATTATTTCACATTCTCAGAATTACAGAGAGCCATTTGTGCGCACTGCAGTTAGTAGTTCTGTACGCAGGTTTCCGAGGAAGGTGCAACGCCAGTTTTTGGGTGGACTATATGATCAGCTTTGGTTTCTCTTCTTGCTTGGTACATTAGCCTCTCTTGGTTATTGATTGCTACCAGGATTCTTCTCTATCAAGTTCAAGGTGCTCGAAGGGTGGCTTCGGCCTATGGTTGGGTGACGAGGGTATCGTCAATGATTAAACGAGCACAATCTTCTATATTCTAACAGGTTATGGGCCCACACCTCCTTCAGTCAGCCTAAACGCTGGAAGGAAGCATAGCCGCTAGGATATTGAGCTCGCTGGGAACTACTGCTAGGGTTACTAGCAGGAGCAACTTCCAAGACACTACTGCTAGGGTTACTAGCAGGAGCAATTGCAGAAACCCTAATTCTCAGATCTGACACCTTGTGATAGAGCATCTCGCTCAAGGAGAAGATATTCAGATGCGCCCTAGTTCAACGCACCTTTGGGCTCTCTCATAAGAAAGAAACGATGAAGTTGAAGTTTTGGATCAAGGCATGACCAATTACCAATCAACCGAAGAAATGAGCAAAACGATCAGTCTCTTACACTACTCAACACTCACTGGAACGATTGAATATGACATGTGGATAATCGATAGTGGTGCTTCTAGACACATGACGGGAGATCAAGCCAGACTCTCAAATCTTAATGAGAAGAAGACATTGTACAAAGTGGAGCTTGGAGACAAAAGCACTTACCCCGTCGAAGGATTTGGACAAGCCTCTGTCAAGTTGAAATTAGGTAACCATGTTCACTTAAGAAATGTTTTATATGTACTTGGTTTAGAAAAGAATCTTGTATCGATATCATGTCTGGAAGACAAAGGAAACATAATAGCCTTCGTGGATGGAAAGGTGTTATCATGGCATAAGAACTCCAGCATAGAGAATGCTAGGGTTATTGGAAGTCGTGAAGGAAATCTGTATAGACTACTATAACAAAATTAAGAAGCTCTCGTACATGACGAAGTCAATCCTAATGAGCTTTGGCATAGAAGGTACACTCACATTAACTATCAAGCATTACCTTTTCTCAAAAGAATGGTTGAAGGAATACCAGAGTTGCAATCTACACATGAAGGAATCTACAAAGGATGTGCTCTTGGGAAGAATATCAAGAAACCATTCCTAAGCAACAACAACAGATCTAAGGAGATCCTAGATCTAATACACTCAGATGTTTGCGGTCCAATGCCAGTCAGATCCCTAGGAGGATCTCTTTACTATGTAATCTTCATACATGACTATTCAAGAAAGACGTGGCTATACCTACTGAAGACAAAAGACGAAGTATTCAGCAAGTTCCAAGAATTCAAAGCAGAAATAGAAAACCTCATGAACAAGAAGATCAAGACATTAAGAACAGATAATGGAGGAGAATACACCTCGAAGGAGTTCGTTTCATTCTGCAAATCAGCACGGAGCTGACTGTTCCTCATAATCCTCAACAAAATGGTGTAGCATAAAGAAAGAACAGATCTATCGAAGAAACCGTAAAATCCTTATTGAATGATCAAGGTCTATCGATGTTCTTATGGGGAGAAGTAGCAATGACGACAATATATGTGCAGAACAAAAGTCCTCATCGTATATTAAAGGACATGACACCAGAAGAAGCCTTCTCAGGTAAGAAACCTAACGTGGAAAACCTAAGAATATTTAGATGTCCAATTTACTCTCATATTCCCAAGGACAAAAGGAATAAACTAGAACTTTAGGAAATAAGGGGATATTCGTGGGATATAGTGATTCATCGAAGGCCTATAGAATATATATTCCAGAACAACACAAGATTGAAGTTAGAAGAGACGTAACATTCAATGAAAGAATGGCCTTCAGGAAATCCATCGAAGAAATTATAGAAGAAGAAGAGCTTGAAGAACCTAATGAAGAAAACACAGAAAATGAAAATTACGAAAAGGATCAACTTGATCAATCTATGGAGCCATGTGAAAACACTGATTCAGATATCATACCAAAGACCAAGAAACGACCAGCTTGGCTTGAAGCTACATTACAAGATGCAGAAAGACTCAAGGTTCCAGAAGGAACATCTAGGAAGAGTAAAAGACTGAAAAGATTCTCAAGTTATGCAGCATACATGACGAAGCTTCTAGATGAAGAACCTACCACATTTGAAGAAGCAGTTCAAAAGGGACAATGGAAAGAAGCTATGACGAAAGAACATCAATCTATTATGAAAAATGAGGTATGGGAAATTGTACCTAGACCTAAAGAAAAATCGGTGGTAACCTCAAAATGGGTATACAAGATCAAACATGCAACAGACAAAAGCGTGGATAAATACAAGGCAATATTCATGGCTAGAGGGTTCTCCCAGAAGGAGGGAGAAGATTATGATGAAACCTTTTCTCCGGTGGCTAGGTATACCTCCATCAGGGCCATCATATCTCTTGCTGCTTCCATGGGATGGAATCTACATCAGATGGATGTAAAGAAAGCTTTTCTGAATGGAGAAATTGAAGAAGAAGTATATATTGAACAACCTCAAGGGTTTGAGGTACATTCTAGAGACACTCACGTTTGCAGATTGAAGAAAAATCTATATGGACTCAAGCAAGCTCCAAGGGCTTGGTATGCCAGAATGGACAGTTATGTAACGAGACTAGGTTTCTCCAAGAGTCATGTAGATCCAAACCTTTACTACAAAGTCATGGATAATGCACCTATAATTCTACTATTATATGTTGACAATCTATTCATAACAGGTGAAGAATATCTCATTATCCAGTGCAAGAAGGAATTAGATTCTTAATTTGATATGAAAGATCTAGGTCTCATGCATTATTACTTGGGACTAGAAGTATGGCAGAAGCGTGGTGAAGTATTCCTTGGACAAGGAAAGCACGCAATAAAGATCCTTCAGAAATTTGGAATGATGGACTATAAGGCCATGGACACTCCTATGAATGTGGATATAAGAAAAGTGAAGTTCAAGATTTCGATCCTATAGATCCATCTCTATATCGATAGCTAATTGGATCATTGATGTATTTGGTAAATACTCGACCAGATATTTGCTTTGCTGTAAATACATTAAGTTAGTTCCAGGTGGAACCTAGACAAGAGCATTGGATAGCTGCAAAGCATATCCTAAGCTATATTCGTGGGACAATAAACTATGGCTTGAAATATACCGCATCCAGTGATATCCAACTTCATGAATTCACAGACTCTGATTGGGCAGGAAGTGCAGAAGACAGAAAGAGCACTTCAGGTATGCGTTTCAGCTTGGGCTCCGCTATGATATCTTGGGGTAGCAGGAAACATAAGTCTTTCGCACTTAGCACAACAGAAGCAGAGTATATGGCAGCATGTGAAGCATTCATAGAAGCAGTATGGCTGAGGACGTTAATCTCCGATTTATTTGATCAAATTACAAAATCGACCATAATGTATTGTGATAATCAAAGTTGTATAAGATTATCAGAACATCCCATGTTTCATGAAAGGTCGAAACACATTGAGATCAAATACTACTTTATCCGAGATAAAGTCCAGGAAGGAGAGGTAAAGCTCGAGTATATCCCCACTGATGAGCAGACAACAGACATCCTGACAAAACCTCTATCCAGAATAAAGTTTGCATATTTCCGAGAGAAGATGGGGATCATGGAGATAACTCCCTTAGCTGAAAGGGAAGACTCTCCAGGTTAGGAGAAAGCACTGAGAAATATTATTGAAAAACATTAATTTTTGTGATTGAATGACTCTCCAGGTTAGGAGGGAGCACTGAAAATATTATTGAATCATTTATCCTTGTTTGAAAAATAGTCCAGATTGGACAGATTCTTTCCCGTTCAGAAAGTGGATTGAGATTTCTGACGGACAATGACTTCCCATTTTGGTTAACATGGGAAGTAGTCTGATTGCTGATGTATCATAGACAATGACTTCCCATTTTGGTTAACATGGGGAGTGGTCTAGGGTAGTCTCTCTTCTTGAGGGTTACTTAGAAGACTGGCCTACCTCACCGAACAATGATTTCTCATTGTGGTTAACATGAGGAATGGTCCGTTTTGGAGGTTAATACAGGACAATCTTTTCCTCATGTGGTTAACAGAGGAAATGGTCCGGACAGTCATTCCTTAGGGTTTTACATTCTCTCTAGGGTGCACTTTGATTAGAGTAGGAGGAATGGCCCAGGGTGGGGAATGGTCCAGACATTCCTTAGGGTTTATACATTCTTTCCAGGGTGCACTTTGATTAGTGTAGGAAGAATGGCCCAGGGTGAGGAATGGTCCAGGCTCAGAAATCAGAAACAATCATTCTTCCTTGTTTGAGAAGAATAGGGCAGATAGCCCATTATTGATGTTGTATACTGAGGGCAAATATTCCTTCAGATCTCACAGATGTGAGTGAAAGATTGGCCCAGATGATTCAATTTATTCTTAACAATATTTTTTGTGCAGGATGTCATCAGATGATTGTTATGGAGACAACCTATCTCCAGACAGTAGAGATATACTACTGTGGTGGATATGTTCCACTGGCCGTGACTATGTGTCACGGTTTGAGTAGTTGTGTACTATCGTGGATAGACACAGTTGTGTTCTATCAATTGATATTGTACCAATTGTCAGAGGAGATTATCCAGTCGGATAATAATGACGGTGCTCGTGATACTACCAGTTGAATGGTTTGTTTGTGCTCAAGACCATACCTCCCTAGCTAGGAGGGAGTGTTAATATTATGGTAGCTTCAGGAGGTATGAACCTCTTTTGTGACCTATGACGAGATTAGAATATTCTAGAAGGAAGCAAAGAAGTGAAGGAAACCCTAGACAAGTTGTCGGCTGCAGAAATACAATTTATATGAATTAATTAGTACCCAGAAGAAGAAGTCGGCCCTGGCAGTCTGCCAGAAATACTATAAATACAAGAGGCCAGTTCTCATTATTTCACATTCTCAGAATTACAGAGAGCCAATTGTGCGCACTGTAGTTGGAAGTTCTGTGCGCAGGTTTCTAGGGAAGGTGCAGCGCCAGTTTCTGGGTGGACTATCTGATCAGCTTTGGTTTCTCTTCTTGCTTGGTGCATTAGCCTCTCTTGGATATTGATTGCTACCAGGATTCTTCTCTGTCAAGGTCAAGGTGCTTGGAGGGTGGCTTCAGCCTATGGTTGGGTGATGAGGGTATTGTCAATGGTAAAATGAGCACAATATTCTATATTCTAACAACCTTTATGCCAGTCAGAAAACCTGCTTCTTTCTCCTTTTTTATGAGGATACTCGGGCCCTCCATGACCAAGATAAAGAGTAGTGACGACAATGGGAAACCTTGTCTGAGACCTTTACCCCTTTGAAAAAAAGGAGATGGTTCACCATTTATTAAGACTGCATAAGACACAGGTGTGATGCAACTCGTAATCTAGTTTGTGAGTGCTAGACCAAAGCTCGATTTGATTAGAATCATCCTTAGAAACTCCCAATTGATTAAATCATAGGCTTTCTTTAGATCAAGTTTAAGAATTAAAGCCCAAAGGTTCTTCTTTTTTATTTCGTGGAGGCATTCCCGTGCCGTACCCACCGCATCAAGGATCTGTCTTCCTTGAATAAATCTCAATTGTTCTTCTGCTAAATCTTTGGATAGAATTGGCCTCAACCTGTTTGCCAACAATTTGACAATGATTTTATAACATAAGTTACATAGGGAAATATGTCCATAATCCCCAAAAGTAGTTGGTTTATTAGCTTTAGGAATTAAAACAATCAAAGTAGTATTCAGTGCTTTTATCACTTCTCCCTTCCGCCTTGATTCATTGACCATTCCTAGAAGGTCCTCACCAACAAGCTCAAAATAATGGAGGAAAAACTCCACAGTCCAACCATCCCGGCCTGGGATTTTATCTTTGGAAAAATCCTTTAGTATGTTCAAAAGATCTTCTGAAGAGCATGGTTTTTCCAACAGTCTTGCATCTTCCTCCGAAACCATATTTGGATAAAGACTGGCTAGAGAAGTTTGGTCTTCATTAATAATGCTTGTTATTGAGCCCAAATTTAAAAAAAAAATAATTTCTTCCTCCTTTAATTCTCGTTGACCCGAATTTTCAAAACCCGCCTCCGTATGTAAATCCCAAATCTGCTTACGGTTTTTTAAATCGCTTGCAAAGTGGTGAAAAAAAATTGTGTTACGATCCCCACTTTTTAACCAGATCGCATGACTCTTCTATCGCCAAGAATCTTCCTCTACTGTTAGTATCTATAATCTTTCTGCTTCCTTTTGTTTGATCCTGACAGTAAGTTCCCCACTCTTCAAATCTGCAAGGGAGGCTTGATACAAAGACTATAATTCCTCTTCTATAGAGTCCAATTTTTGTGTCGTTTGATTTTTAAAACTCACCCACCTCTTAACTACCATTTTTAGGCATTTTAGCTTCCACACCAGTCTTCTTTGTAGCCCTGTCTCCTGAAGAAACTTTGGATCCTTCCAAACTTTATTAACTAAACGAGAGAACTCTACCTCATGCAACCACCCTGGATTTAATTTGAAAGGATATAATTTGCACTGAAAGAGACCATCTAACTGCAGGAGGATTGGGGCATGGTTCGAGATGAAAGGATGCGCCACCCAAGCCCGATAAGGATCCACCTTACCAAGCAGATCCATCGAAACAAATTGCTTGTCCAATCGCTTTAATATGCTATCCCCCCCTTTCCGACCATTCCTCCACGTAGGCATTAACACTTCCGGTAGAATGTCAACCATGCCTCTAGCTGTAAAAATGTCCTTTAAAAAGAGTGCCAATTGATTAGGTTGGCTACTTTTTCCCCAGCTCTCCCCTTCAGTTAGAGTGAAATTGAAATCACCCACGACAATCAAATTCTGTTGGGATAAGATACTTCTATCCTTCACCTTTTTCCAGAAAACCTTCCTATCACTGCATGTGCCATAAACATTCAGGAAAGATAGCTGCTCCTTTAAATCGAAACTATAACCTGCCAACTGTTAACCACCACAACAAATGTAAGGGTTCAAATCAAATTTATCTGGGTCCCATGCAACTAGCAGACCACTAGATATGCCAACAGAGCTTACAACAACCGAATACCACTCTGGTTTGAGCAATGAGATAAAAGATCATGCTCTAGACTCATCCTCTAAAGTCTCTTATATGAAAATAATCTCCAGTTGATTCAACAGTAAAAGACGACGAACCGAGGCCAGTTTATGGGAGCCCCCCACTCCCCTAATGTTTAGAGACAATAGGACCATGACTTAAGGTGTGCTAGGGATTTAATGCCTCTAAGTGCCCCATGATCAGAATCAAAAGAAGAAAACTGAACCTGCTCCTTTATACAAACCTTCACTTGCTTATGAGCACTGTGTGTTTTAATGGGTGATACTTCACAACCTAAGCCCCTTGACCATACAAAACCCTTGGCTCCCGAAGAAGGAGGTTCTGACCGAGAGCTCAATGATGAATGCTGTTGATATTATGGTAGCTTCGGGAGGTATGAACCTCTATTATGACCTATGACGAGATTAGAATATTTCGGAAGGAAGCAAAGAAGTAAAGGAAACCTTAGACAAGATGTCGGCTGCAGAAATATAATTAATATGAATTAATTAGTACCTAGAAGGAGAAGTTGGCCCTAGTAAGTCTGCCAGAATCACTATAAATATAGGGCACCGGTCTCTCATTTAACACACATCTCAGCAGTTGCAGAGAGCCAGTTCTGCACAGTGCAGTTGCAGTCTTGTGTGCAAGTTCCGGGGAAGAGTGTTGCGCCAGTTTCTGGGTGGGACTATCTGATCAGCTTTGGTTACTTTTTTCTTGCCTAGTGCATTAGCCTTGCTTGGCTATTGATTGCTACCAATATTCTTCTCTATCAAGGTCAAGGTGCTTGGAGGGTGGCTTCAGCCTATGGTTGGGTGACAAGGGTATTGTCAATGGTAAAATGAGCACAATCTTCTATATTCTAATAGGTTATGGGCCCACACCTCCCTCATTCAGTCTAACCACTAGAAGGAATCATAGCCGCTAGGATTTTGAGCTCACTGAGGAACTGCCACTAGGGTTACTAGCAGGAGCATCTTCCAAGACATTGCCGCTAGGGTTACTAGCAAAAGTAGTTGTAGAAACCCTAATCTCAGATCCAACACCTTGTGATGGAGCATCTCGCTCAAGGAGAAGATATTCAGATGCGCCCTAGTTCAACACACCTTTTGGCTATCCCAGAAAACAGAAATTTCAGAGTTGAAGTTTTGGATCTAAGCATGACCAACCACCAGTCAACTGAAGACATGAGTGAAATGATCAGTCTCTTACACTAATCAACACTCACTGGAACGATTGAAGATGACATGTGGATAATCGATAGTGGAGCTTCTAGGCACATGACGGGAGATCAAGCCAGACTCTCAAACCTAAATGAGAAGAAGACATCATATAAGGTAGATCTTGGAGACAAAAGCACTTACCCAGTCAATGGATTTGGACAAGCCTCCGTTAGGTTGAAATCAGGTAACAATGTTCACGTAAGCAATGTTTTATATGTACCTAGTTTAGAAAAGAATCTTGTATCGATATCATGCCTAGAAGACAAGGGAAACATAATAGCCTTGGTGGATGGAAAAGTGTTATCATGGCATAAAGACTCCAACATAGAGAATTCTAGGGTTATTGGAAGTCGTTAAGGAAATCTGTATAGATTACTAGAACAAAATGAAGAAACTCTCATACATGACGAAGTCAACCCTAATGAGCTTTGGCATAGAAGGTACGCTCATATTAATTATCAAGCATTACCTTTTCTCAGAAGAATGGTTGAAGGAATACCAGAGTTGAAATCTACACATGAAGGAATCTGCAAGGGATGTGCCCTTGGGAAGAATATCAAGAAACCATTCCCAAGCAGCAACAATAGATCTAAGGAGATCCTAGATCTAATACAATCAGATGTTTGTGGTCCGATGCCAGTCAGATCTCTAGGAGGATCCCTTTACTACGTAATCTTCATAGATGACTATTCAAGAAAGACTTGGCTATACCTACTAAAGACAAAAGATGAAGTATTCAACAAATTCCAAGAATTCAAAGTAGATATAGAAAACCTCACGAACAAGAAGATCAAGACATTAAGAATAGATAATGGAGGAGAATACACCTCGAAGGAGTTCATTGCATTTTTCAAATCGACAGGGATTAGGAGGGAGCTGACTGTTCCTCATAATCCTCAACAAAATGGTGTAGCAAAAAGAAAGAACAGATCCATTGAAAAAACTAAAAAAGCCTTACTAAATGATCAAGGTCTATCCATGTTCTTATGGGGAAAAGAAACAATGACAACAATATATGTGCAGAACATAAGTCCTCATCGTATATTGAAGGACATGACACCAGAAGAAGCCTTCTCAAGTAAGAAACCTAATGTGGAAAACCTAAGAATATTTGGATGTCCTGTTTACTCTCACATACCCAAGGACAAAAGGAATCAACTAGAACCCTCAAGAAACAAGGGGATATTCGTGGAATACAGTGATTCATCCAAGGCTTATAGAATATATATTCCATAAAAACACAAGATTGAAGTCAACAGAGACATAACATTCAATGAAAAGATGGCCTTCAAGAAATCCATAGAAGAAACTATTGAAGAAGAAGAGATTGAAGTACCTAATGAAGAAAACACAGAAAATGAAAATGACGAAAAGGAACAACCTGATCATCCTATGGAGCCATGTGAAAACATTGATTAAAATATCGTACCCAGGACCAAGAAACGATCAGCTTGGCTTGAAGCTACCTTACAAGATGCAGAAAGACTCAAGGTTCCATAAGGTACATTCAGAAAGAGTAAAATACCTAAAAGATTCTCAAGTTATGCAACATACATGACAAAGCTTCTAGATGAAGAACCTACCACGTTTGAAGAAGCAGTTCAAAAGGGACAATGAAAAGAATCTATGATGAAAGAGCATCAATCCATTATGAAAAATGAGGTATGGGAAATCGTACCTAGACCTAAAGAAAGTCAATGGTAACTTCAAAATGAGTATACAAGATAAAACATGCAGCAGACGGAAGCGTGGATAAATACAAGACAATATTCATAGCCAGAGGGTTCTCTCAAAAGGAGGGAGAAGATTATGAAGAAAAAAAAAAATATATTGAATAACCTAAAGGGTTTGAGGTACATTCCAGAGACACTCACGTTTGCAGATTAAAGAAAGCTTTATATGGACTCAAGCAAGCTCCAAGGGCTTGGTATGCCAGAATGGACAACTATTTAACGAGACTTGGTTTCTCCAAGAGTCATGCAGATCCAAACCTTTACTACAAAATCTGGACAATGCACCTGTAATTCTACTACTGTATGTTGACGATCTATTCATAATAGGTGAAGAGTCACTCATCATTCAGTGCAAGAAGGAACTAGCTTCTGAATTTGATATGAAAGATCTAGGTCTCATGCATTATTACTTGGGACTAGAAGTATGGCAGAAGCGTGGTGAAGTCTTCCTTGGACAAGGAAAGTACGCAATAAAGATCCTTCAGAAGTTTGGAATGATGGATTGTAAGTCCATGGACACTCCTATGAATACAGATATCAGAAAAGTGAAAGATCTAGATTCTGATCTAGTAGATCCATCTTTATATCGAAAACTAATTGGGTCATTGATGTATTTGGTAAATACTCGACCATACATCTTCTTTGTCGTGAATAAAATAAGCCAGTTCCAGGTGGAACCAAGACATGAGCATTGGATAGATGCAAATCATGTCTTAAGATATATTCATGGGACAATAAACTATGGCTTGAGATATACCACATCCAGTGACATACAACTTCATGGATTCACAGACTTAGATTGGGCAGGAAGTGCAGAAGACAGAAAGAGAACTTCATGTACATGTTTCAGCTTGGGATCCGCTATGATATCTTGGAGCAGCAAGAAACATAAGTCTTTCATACTCAGCACAGCAGAAGCAGAGTATATCGCAGCATGTGAAGCATGCACAGAAGCCATAATGCTAAGGAAGTTAATCTCCGACTTATTTGATCAGATTCCAGAATCGACCATAATACATTGTGATAATCAGAGTTGTATAAGATTATTAGAACATCCCGTGTTTCATGAAAGGTCGAAACACATTGAGATCAAATACTACTTTATTCGAGATAAATTCCAGGAAGGAGAGGTAAAGCTTGAGTATATCCCCACTGATGAGCAGACAACAAACATCCCGACAAAACCTCTATCCAAAATAAAGTTTGCATATTTCCGAGAGAAGATGGGGATTGTGGAAATAAATCCCTTAGCTAAAAGGGAAGAAATGACTCTCCAGGTTGGGAGGGAGCACTAAAAATATTATTGAAGAAATTTATTTTCATGATTGAAAAATAGCCCAGTTGGGTAGATTCTTTCCTGTTTGGAAAGTGGATTGAGATTTCTGACAGACAACAATTTTCCATTGTGGTTAACATGGGAAATGGTCCAGATTGCTTATGTATCATAGACATCGACTTTCCATTGTGGTTAACATGGGGAGTGGTCTAGGGAAGTCTCTCTTCTTGAGGGTTACTCAAGAAGACTGGCTCGCCGAACAACGATTTCTCATTATGGTTAACATGAGGAATGGTTCGTTTTGGAGGTTGATACAGGACATTCTTTTCCTCTTGTGGTTAATAGAGGAAATGGTCCAGACAGTCATTCCTTAGGGTTTATACATTCTCTCCAAGGTGCACTTTGATTAGTGTAGGAAGAATGGCCTAGGGTAGGGAATGGTCCAGGCTTAGCAATCAGGGACAAACATTCCTTAGGGCAGATTCATTCTCTTCAAGTTACACTTTTTTTAGTGTCGGAAGAATGGCCCAGGGTGAGGAATGGTCCAGGATCAGAAATCAGAAACAATCATTCTTCCTTGTTTGAAAAGAATAGGGTAGATATCCCATTGTTGATGTTCTATACTAAGGGCAAATATTCTTTCAGATCTCACAGATGTGAGTGAAAGATTGGCCCAGATGATTCAGTTTATTTTAAAAATATTTTTCTGTGCAGGTTGGCATCAGATGATTGTTACAGAGACTACATGTCTCCAGACAGTAGAGATATACTACTGTGGTGGATTTGTGCCACTGTTTGTGACTATGTGTCATGGTTTGAGTAGTTGCAGACTACCATAGATAAACACAAGTGTGTTCTATCAATTGATATTGTACCAGTTGTCATAGGAGATTATCTAGTTGGATAATAATGACGGTGCTCGTGATACTACCAGTTGAATGGTCTGTTTGTGCTCAAGACCATACCTCCCTAGCTAGGAAGGAGTGTTGATATTATGGTAGCTTTGGGAGGTATGAACCTCTATTGTGACCTATGACAAGATTAGAATATTCCGGAAGGAAGCAAAGAAGTAAAGGAAACCTTAGACAAGATGTCGACTGCAGAAATATAATTAATATGAATTAATTAGTACCCAGAAGGAGAAGTTGGCTCCAGTAAGTCTTCTAGAATCACTATAAATACAGGGTGCCAGTCTCTCATTTGACACACATCTCAGCAGTTGCAGAGAGCCAGTTCTATGCAGTACAGTTGCAGTCTTGTGCGCAAGTTCTGGGGAAGAGTGTTGCGCTAGTTTCTGGGTGGGGCTATCTGATCAGCTTTGGTTACTTTTTTCTTGCCTGGTGCATTAGCCTTGCTTGGATATTGACTGCTACCAATATTATTCTCTGTCAAGGTCAAGGTGCTTGGAGGGTGGCTTCATCCTATGGTTGGGTGACAAGGGTATTGTCAATGGTAAAACGAGCACAATCTTCTATATTCTAACAAATGCGGGGGTAACTCAAAGGTAACTGAAGCAATAATCTCTTTTCCTTAGTAGGTGATCAGAGATTTTGGTTTTGGTAGTTCTTGTGTGGCTGGAACTAGAGAATCTAACACCAAACTGAGGCTACATTCCCCCCAATCCAACTCTCTTAACCCCGCTTTACGGCGAAGAGCCTAGATAGAAGAATGGAGTGCCACTTCGGTCTCGGTAAGCAACGGTTCGAATGGGTCCCTTGTAGCTTGTCCCATACAGTAGTCTAAATCTGGGGACCCAGGTGCAAACATGATCCCAGCCCTACCCACCACACTCTTGGGTCTTGATGGCACCTCCTCAATAAAGTCTATCGAGTCAACCACAGGGTTACCTGATATTCCCAAATCAGTGGGCGGGATGTCTGTTGGAAATATGGCTACAGCAGAGATGATGCAGATGATCAAGGTTGTCATTGATGGCAATCGATTGTTTATGGAGAACAGAGGCAGGAACATAGAAGCTGAAACACAGACGCTGCAACACAAATGCGAACTGCTGAAACACAAGTG
>ML779381.1:112611-128809 GCA_009831015.1 Picea engelmannii
ATTCTAACACCTAAACTTTGTAATTCTAACACCTAAACTCTAACACATACATCTCCTAACCCTTACTTTGAATAACACCTATAACTCCTAATTGTTATAACCCCTATGAATTTTCACCCTATAATAACCATTATCCACAATGATTACCCCTAAACCTATGACTCCTATAACCTTAAACCTTTAAGGAATTGTAAATGACATAATTAACCTAGAACACATATGCACTTTTTAAAAACTAACCCTTAGAACCTCTATCTAATCTAATCATATAACATTTATAAATAATCACACTTATAATACCTAATGCTTTGAACATATAACATTTATGATTCCTAATCCCTAACCTTATAACCCTAAGACTCTTAAATCCTTGAAGATTATATCCCCTAACTCATATAACCCCAAACCCCTAAAACCACTAACCTGATACCTTATAATCTTTTACCACTATATAGAGTGGGTGTGTGAGTGATATTTGAGTCTGGAAACCCTCCCATATCGTGAAGGCATGTGAATAGTCTATCCATGTCAAATTTTGGTGCATAGAGAAAGTTTTTGAAACAAATTCAACGTTGGCCCCATTCACAGGTCATTGTTTCCCATCATGTACTATATCCCTAGTACAATGTCTTTTAGGTGTTGTTTCCTTTAAAATTCGATCGAGACGCATGTCCCCGCATATAGTACTACAAGGGCATGCAATAACATCGATCTTAGCCCCAGGTCATATCAAGCGAGCCTGTAAAGGGGGACAACCCCTTTTATAATAACACATACTATCTGGGTCGTCCATCTGAAGGACGCGCGGCACGCATCCACGCCATGTCGGTATTCGGGAGTTCGAGCTATAAGCGCTCCTCGACATTTCACATTTCGAAACCCCGAACCCCGGAACGCCGGGAGTGTGCATGACTCAAGCCCACAATATCACCAAGTGAGTCCAGGACCGTCAGATCTGAAAGGGACGTGTGGCGCCAGATTAAGCGGTCTCAGCGTTTTGCTCATCGTGATTTCAAGAAATAGGGATCGGCCCCTTTCTATTCGCGAACGTCGATAGCACCGTGGTCACCGCCCGTGGCCACTTGGGGAAAGAAAGGATTTGTGTAAAGAATGCCAAAGGCGCCAACTTCAGTTACAGAGGGGATCATCACGATCTCCGGGGGCCATCGGATCCGATCTCAATACTGTCTCTTGCTTGAGTAAATGAAGGCAGGAACGGGTGGTTGAAGCCTCCTTTCATTCATTAAGTGTGAGGAATGGAAGGTCTAGCGAGCAGTCTTCTCAAAGAGGTCCTGCGTACCGATTGTTCCAAAGAAACCATGCCGAAGTCCTCGACTAGACAGAGAAGCCTGCACACGCTAGCTCAACGCTTAATGGCTCAACTACCCTCCTTGCCGAAGCCATGCACATTTAAGATGGCGCCTGAAGAAAGGTATCAGTACGAGTTTGACTGAAGTGACACCAAGCCTTGGGTGACTGGGCATGCCTCTGTGAGGTGAATTTTCCTGTGTATATAGACTCAGTCCTTGTATTTTGTAAGGGATCGATGGTAGAGCAGAGCTCCCTATTGTAAAGTTTTAACAGACCATCTAGTTTTCTGGTTATGCATCTGTATATGAGATCTCTTGTTTTATGATAGACAATCTTTCTTATTCCATCTAATTTTCGTCTCATGCTAAGAGAGTTCGTGATTGACTGATTCGCGCGAATTATTGTAGTTATGTTATGATAAAAGATTTATTGTTGCATTATTGCATTCTCTGGCTTTTGCATTTGAATGTAAGATGATACTGCGTTTGGACGTCTTCTTCCATAGTCTGTTAGGAACTCGATGTTAATAACAGACCTCTGCTTTTCTCTTATATAAGTCTTCCACCTGTTCACCCTTTACTACAGCTCACTGTCTGAAGTTTATATAAGACCTCACTCACCTATGCATGCCTGGCCTAGTTTTGGAGTTGGAATGATATTGTTTTGAGTTGGCTTCCATTCGGTCATCCCATCTATAAACAATCGTGACATAAAACTGATGGGCGTCGGGCTCTGCTCCTGCTAGCAATCCAGGAGTGACTTCCATCGCCAACATTTCTGGCGCCGTTGCTGGGGGCGAAGTTGAAGATTTTCCCCGGAATTGAGCGACATTGAGCCTTTGAATTCTGAAGGTGCATCGGGTATCAGAGCCTTCGAAGATTGTTGTTCTGCACCTGGCGACTCCATTGTGACGACTCCACTGTGGTGAGCCTGCCGCCTCAATTGTGGATTTTAGAGGTAGACATACGCGGTCCCATCCTTAGCTGCCTCTAGATACGCCTGGAACTGATCAGGAGGTGGTTCTTGGTAAAGAAAAGGCCCCTGAAGGAGAAACTGTTGCCGTCGAACCAGGTAATCCGCCGTCTCCCTTTGTAGAAACTCCATTCTCTCTGCCTCAGTTTCCTGGCAGACCATCTTCTGAAGTTTCCCATTTCTTGAATTTCGGGAGTGTTCCTGTTGAGGTTTCCCCCCCTGGTCTGGGATTAGAGGGAGAAATCCTTGTCACTCCCATCTCCTTTGAAGCTGTATCCTGGCGTAGACCTACAACCGCTGAAGATTTCCCCAATCCCAGCTTTACTGCCTCTCCTCTTGCCACGGTCACTGCTTCTGCACAAAGAGAAACATATGTCGGCTTTAGCTCGCTATTCTTCTCCCTGAATCCCCTATTGTTTCCCACTCCCCTCAGAAGCTCGTCCCCAGTATCCCCTTTTCGAACTCCTTCTCCTCCAAGTTCCCCTCCGCATAATATCCCTATGGCAGGACCAAATCCCCCCATGACCAGAATGGAGGCCATTATAGCTGCTAGGTATGCTCCCCTCGTGCTACCTCAACAACTTAATGCCCTTCCAGCAGACGGTTACCTCAATCAGTTGCCTAAATTTACAGGCGAGGGGGACATATCTGCGGAAGAACACCTAGAAGCCTTCTGCAGTTTTACAGATGATAACGTCATCATGCACGCAGATGTATGGATGAGGATTTTTTTCCATAGCCTTCAAGGCGAAGCTAGAAAATGGTTCAAGGCCCTTCCTTCTAGATCTATCAATGGGATAGAAGCATTGGATGGTGCCTTTTTGAGACAGTGGGGAGATAAAAAATATTTCATGTATTACATGACAGAGTTTGGGTCTTTAAAGAGAAAAGAAGGGGAGTCTGTCTCCGACTTCTCCAAGAGATTCAATAAAATGTACAATAGAATCCCAGCTGAGATAAAACCCTTCGAAGCCTCTGCAAAGATCACTTATGCTAGCACCTTTGATCTCGATTTCTGCCTCCTGTTGAGAGAAAGGAGAGCTACTACGCTGGCCCACATGCAGGACGCAGCCGTGGAGGTAGAATCTAATCTATTGGCCGTTGACCGACTCAGGAATACTGCTGTTAGAAACATATCTAAGCAGAGGCCTGAAGCTTCCCCATCCAGTTCCTCTCCCCTGCCCCTCCAGACAGATGAGATAGCAAGAGCGCTAAAATCACTTTCTGCCAGGATGGAAAGGTGGGAATTAGAAGGGAAACCCGTCTACAGAAATCTCCAAAATGCAGATGGTAGAGGTTTCAGGAAGCCTAATAACAATGTGCCATAGGATTTTCCTAGGGAACAAAGGAGCAGGGATAGAGACGATCAGAGGATTCAGATCCCTCTCCAAAACAACCTAGTATCTCATGAGGAGGGGGAGGAGATGGATGAATTCAACCCCGAGATCCATTGCATTGAGGACTCCCCGTTTCCTCATCTGACTCAATCTGCATATGAAGAATCCCTTATCAATGCTCAAATCAACGAGTTGAGTAGAGGGGAAAGAGCTGGAAACACTTCTAACAGATATAATCTCAGGTCGAAGAGGAAAGAAGGAAATTTTGACAACCAGGACCAGTCCCCCGTAATGGAGAGGCCTACTAAAGCTGCAGCAGCCACTACCAAAGAAAAGAAAGCTCAGAATGTTTCACCAGCAGCCAAAGAGCCTGTCATGGAGGTAAGGGAAGTTCCTAAGCTTGCCCCTTCCTTCAATTTTGAGCATGAGATTCAAAAGATTAGAATCCTTGTACCCCTGTCTGAACTAGTTAAAAATGAAGATTTCAAGAGATCCCTCTCCAAGCTGTTACAGTTTGACCCCCCTCAGCCTTCCACCGACTTAATAAATCTCCAAGATGAAAAGCCGGTAGTTGTCTTAGGGCCCATGGTAGAAGATAGAGATGACTCATTCCCTCCCTTCTACACGTCCCTGAACATACATGATAAAGTGTTGCATAACTGCCTCATGGATTCGGGGGCTTCCCATAACCTTATGCCTAGAATAGTAATGGAAGAATTGGGACTGGAGGTGACCAAAACTTATCATGATTTGTACCCTTTCGACTCAAGGAGGGTGCAGTGCCTGGGAGTCATTAAAGACCTGGTAGTTTCCTTGTTCCAGCTGCCCATGAAGAATGTGGTCATGGATATTGTGGTAGCTAATGTTCCCCCCAAGTTCGGCATGTTGTTGTCTCGATCTTGGATAAAGAAGCTTTGGGGAACATTTTATATGGATCTCACGTATGCCACCATTCCAGTTTTCGGAGGGGAACAAAGGAGGCTATATAGAGAAGCTCAACTGGATTACATTGTCAGTGATGAAGCGAACCCCATCAATCACCCCATCTTTGCAATTGACACCGATTTGGGGTCTAGCCTATTGCAGCTCACTGATGCTCCTGAAGAGCCTTTCCAAGTCCGAAAGCAACCCAGTCTTGACTATCTGGATTCCCCTCCAACCCCCTCTGTGTGGAAGATGTTTTTCGATGGAGCTTCTTCTAGCGAAGGCGCAGGCACTGGAGTGTTTTTCATTTCACCTTGTCAAGAGGCCATATCCCTATCATACAAGCTGGAATTCGAAACCACCAACAATGTGGCAGAGTGTGAAGCTCTTATTCTGGGCATGAGGTCTGCGAAGGAGATGGGAATCAAAGAGATAGTGATATTTGGAGATGCTGAGTTGATTATTCAACAAATAAGAAAGGCTTATCGTGCTAATAATCCCCGGCTTAGAAATTACAGAAATGAAGTATGGGACCTGATGGATAATTTCTTCTTGGCTTTTAACATTTCTTTCATTCCGAGGGGGGAAAATACTCTAGCCGACTCTTTAGCCGTATCAGCCAGTTCGCTCAAGGTTCCTCTGCCGCCTGGGATAAAAAGCAATGTTGAGATAAAATACAGGCCCTCTGTACCGGACAATGTCAAACATTGGAAGGTGTTCGCAGATGATCTGGAAATTGAAAGGTTTCTACAATCCGTGGACGAATTTTCTGCGTTGCACATTGACCAGGATCCCGACCTGGAAGGTGACCTTCGTCCTGAGGTGTTTTTAAATAAGATCACTAATCACCAGATCATTTAGCTACCCAACAATCACATTCCGAGAGGACTTGTCCCTTTAGAAAGATTGTTCGATGGGAATGATGTGCCAGTAAAGGGCAAGGTCTCAGATGAAGATGCCGATACAACCAAATGCAACATTGGTTCACAAGAGGAGCCTAGGTTCATCAAATTGTCAAGGAGTTTGACCAGAGAATAGAGGGCCGAATATACGCAGTTGCTGAGAGAGTTTGCCGATGTGTTTTCATGGACATACGAAGACCTCAAGACGTATGACACATCTGTCATTGAGCACAAGATCCCGTTGAAGGAAGAGGCTAGGCCACTCAGGCAGAAGCTAAGACAGATAAATCCCATGTTACTACCTGTCATGGAGAAAGAAGTGAGGAAATTGCGAGATGCCCAAATCATCGTCCCCTTGAGATGTTCCGAATGGGTGGCCAATTTGGACCCAGTAAGGAAGAAAAGTGGAGAAATCAAACTCTATGTTGACTTCAGGAACCTGAACAGGAGCTCAAGGAAAGATAATTACCCCCTGCCCAATATGGAACAAATACTGCAGAGGGTAACTGGTGCATCCAGGATATCCATGATTGATGGCTTTTCTGGCTATAATCAAATATAAGTCATACCCGAGGACAGAGAAAAAATGACCTTCACCACTCCTTGGGGCACATTCATGTATGCCAAAATGCCATTTGGATTTATGAATGCAGGAGCAACATTTCAGCGAGCCATGGATATAGCCTTCATCGGGGAGAAAGACCAGTTTGTAGTGATATACCTAGATGACATCATAGTCTTCTCCAGATCTGATAAAGAGCACTGCCATCACTTAAGGAAAGTTTTCGTGAAGTGCTGGAGGTTTGGTCTCTCCCTTAATCCCAAGAAGTCCCTGTTTGCTATGATAGAGGGCAAGCTGCTAGGCCATATAGTATCAGCGGAAGGAGTAAGAATTGATCCCAGCAGGGTGGAGGCAATTCAAACCTTGTCACTTCCCAGGTCTAAAAAAGAGGTTCAGGCCTTTTTGGGGAAAATTAATTTTCTAAGGAGGTTTGTCTCAAATTTTGCCGAGCTAGTGAAACACATCATGGCCATGCTCAGGAAGGGAAACGAAGTGAAATGGACCGCTGAGCCTAGGGCATCTTTTGACCAAATAAAAAGGGCACTAACTGAGGCACCTGTGCTGATTGGTCCAGATTATTCCAAGTCGTTCCTAGTTTTTTCTTTTGCTTCTTTCGATACGGTAGCAACAGTGTTATTGTAGAAAAATGAGGAGGGGAGAGAGTAGCCCATTGCCTTCTTCAGCAAGGCATTAAGAGATGCAGAGATCAGGTATGAAATCATGGAAAAACAGGCCTATGCCTTAGTGAAATCTCTCAAAGCTTTCAGAGTTTACGTCTTGCATTCAAAGGTAACTGCACACGTTCCTTCAGCTTCTGTGAAGGACATCCTTGTACAGCCCAATGTAGATGGGAGAAGAGGCAGATGGATCGCTAAAATCCTAGAATTTGACTTAGAGATAAAACCCACCAAGTTGGTCAAGGGGCAAGGTTTAGCCAAGCTACTGGCCGAATCCAACTACCAAGCCTTGGGAGTTAGTTTCATCAACACTCGCTCAGGAACTCAGCAACCTGAGTTGCCCAGTCAAGGCTCTCAAGATGGCTTATCGCTGGCAGATTGTGCCTGGTATCGTGACATTCTGTACTTTCTTCAAGAATTGAAGCCTCCGGATGGAATGGGTAAAAGCAGGGCAACGACCTTAAAGCTCAAGGCGGTCAGATATTGTCTCATTGAGAAATTTTTGTACTGGAGAGATCCTTTGGGGATGCTGCTGAGATGTTTGAACCCACCAGAAGCCCAGAAAGTTATGTTTGATTTCCATGAAGGCCTTTGTGGGGGGAATCATTTCTGGAAGACCACAGCTCATAAGATCCTCAAGGCTGGATATTACTGGCCTACTTTATTCGCTGATGTCTGCAGAGGAATCATAGCTTGCATCAAATGTCAAAAGTTCTTAGGAAAGAAACAACTCAAATCACTGCCATTGAAGCCTATAGTATCTCCAGCACCTTTTCAGCAGTGGGGGTTGGACTTCATTGGAGAAATTCATCCTCCCTCAAGTGGTCAACACAGATGGATCCTGACAGCAACAGATTATTTCACCAAGTGGATAGAAGCTGTCCCCACCAGAAGTGCATCACACAAAGTAATTATCAGCTTCCTGGAGGATATCATAGCTAGATTTGGCTTTCCCA
This sequence comes from Picea engelmannii, assembly GCA_009831015.1. Classification (NCBI taxonomy): domain Eukaryota; kingdom Viridiplantae; phylum Streptophyta; class Pinopsida; order Pinales; family Pinaceae; genus Picea; species Picea engelmannii. The sequence continues at coordinate 120,253 of ML779381.1, forward strand.
GTAGGATCGTCACCGATAACACTGCTTCTTTAAGGTTTGAGCCTCTAATTAAGTTCTGCGAGTAGTTCCAGATCTCACTAATTCACTCCACCCCCTACCATCCCCAAGGCAACGATTTAGCAGAGTCCTCCAACAAAATCCTGATAAGGATCATTAAAAGACTATTGGAGGAAAACAAAAGGGCCTGGGATTGAAAGTTGAAATTTTCCCTGTGGGATGATCGAGTAACAACAAAGAAATCTTTGGGCACTTCGCCTTTTCAGCTGGTCTATGGAACATAGGCGGTTTTTCCTACTCAGCTTGCCTTACATGTGGCGAAATTATTTCAAGACTATGAGGGAGAACCAGATCATATGATCAGAAGGATTCATCAGATAGTGGAAGTGCAACAGATCAGAGAACAGGTGAGGACCACAACTCATAGTCATCAGGAAAAGGTCAAACAGGCTTTTGACAGGAAGGTCAGGAAGAAAGAATTCAAGATCAGGGATTTGGTATTTAAGTGGGACGCCCCCAGGCAGGACAAAGGCAAACACAGCAAGTTTGACGCCCTCTAGATCGGCCCCTTCAAAATCTATGAGGTTTTCTCAAACAACACGTACGGGTTGCAAGATCTGGAGGGTGAAGAGGTTTTCAACAACCCAGTGAATGGGCATTTTCTGAAGAAATGTTTTGTTTGAGCCTCAGATGGCTCCCTTGTTTGTAAATATTATCCTTTAGTTCTTGGTTTATTTTCTTTTTGCATGTTTTCCGGCTTAATAAGTGACTCCATAGCCCAATAGCAAGGCACTGAAGCTGCAGAAAGAGTTCTTAGAGCATCGCAGGGACGACTCTATCCCCCATGGAGCCTAATGTTAGCGATTATTTTTGTCTTGGGCACAAAAGAGCCCAGGTCTGCAGGTGGCACAGGAAGCGCCCAAGCGTAGCACGAGAGAATCCTTTTTCAGTGATGAGTCAAGTGAGCGGGCGAAGTTTTGTTGTCGGCGGTCGAGATCCACCTACATATTTAATCGACGGTCATCGGGTTTTCGGGGCTACCGGGTTGCCCAAGATTTAGCACAAGGGACAGCTTCCATATTTCAGGACAAATCTGGGGTGTCCGATCCAATTGGGACAGTTGGTTGCCAGCCGGCATATCGGGGATCGGGGCTTCGGGAGTCAAGGAGGTGTCCGTTCATTGCAGTTAAAATCGCTGATCGGTGAAACGCCGAAAGCACCTTTGGCGCCGAGCCCACGGTCTTAGCCCCAGGTCATATCAAGCGAGCCTGTAAAGGGGGACAACACCTTTTATAAGAACGCATACTATCTGGGTCATCCATCTGAAGGACGGGCGGCATGCATCCATGCCATGTCAGTATTCGGGAGTTCGAGCTATAAGCGCTCCTCGACATTTCACATTTCGAAACCCCGAACCCCGAAACGTCGGGAGCGTCCATGACTCGGGCTCACAATATCACCAAGTGAGTCCAGGACCATTAGATCTGAAAGGGATGCATGGCGCCAGATTAAGCGGTCTCGGCGTTTCGCTCATCTCGATTTCAAGAAATAGGGATCAGCCCCTTCCTATTCACGAACACCGATAGCGCCGTGGTCACCGCCCGTGGCCACTTGGGGAAAGAAAGGAGTTGTGTAAAGAATGCCAAAGGCACAAACTTTAGTTACAGAGGGGATCATCACAATCTCCGGGTGCCATCGGATCTGATCTCAATACTGTCTCTCGCTTGAGTAAATGAAGGCAGGAACAGGTGGTTGAAGCCTCCTTTCATTCATTAAGTGTGAGGAATGGAAGGTCTAGAGAGCGGTCTGCTCAAAGAGGTCCTGCATACCGATTGTTCCAAAGAAACCATGCCGAAGTCCTCGACTAGATAGAGAAGCCTGCACACGCTAGCTCAGCGCTTAATGGCTCAGCTACCCTCCTTGCCGGAGCCATGCGCATTTAATATGGCACCTGAAGAAAGGTATCAGTACGAGTTTTACTGAAGTGACACCAAGCCTTGGGTGACTGGGCACGCCTCTGTGAGGTGAATTTTCCTGAGTATATAGACTCAGTCCTTGTATTTTGTAAGGGATCGATGGTAGAGAAGATCTCCCTATTGTAAAGTTTTAATAGATCATCTAGTTTTCTGGTTATGCATCTGTATATGAGATCTCTTGTTTTATGATAGACAGTCTTTCTTATTCCATCTAATTTTCGTCTCATGCTAAGAGAGTTCGTGATTGACTGATTCGCGCGAATTATTGCAGTTATGTTATGATAAAAGATTTATTGTTGCATTATTGCATTCTCTGGCTTTTGTGTTTGAATGTAAGATGATATTGCATTTGGACCTCTTCTTCCACAGTCTGTTAGGAAATCGATGTTAATAACAGACCTATGCTTTTCTCTTATATAAGTCTTCCACCTATTCACCCTTTACTACAACTCACTGTCTGAAGTTTATATAAGACCTCACTCACTTATGCATGCCTGGCCTAGTTTTGGAGTTGGAATGATATTGTTTTGAGTTGGCTTCCATTCGGTCATCCCATCTATAAACATTCGTGACATAAAACTAACGGGCATCGGGCTCTACTCCTGCTAGCAATCCAGGAGTGACTTTCGTCGCCAACAGAAAGTAGTGTATTTTTTTAGCATGGTGTCCAACAGAGACCAGAGACTCGACCAAAAGGTGTTGAGGAACCTGTTGTCTCAGTCAGAGATGATGGTCTGTGGTATCCCAAAGTGGACCCACACTTGTTCGAAGAAGAGCTTAGTAGTATCTATCGCTGTGACATTCTTCTTACAGGCTGTGAGGATGGCCATCTTGGAAAACCAATCAACGACCACAAACACATAGTCATTTCCTTGTTTGGTAGACGGCAAGCCAGACATGTAATCCATTGAGATGGATTGCCAAGGCTTCTCGGGAATAGGAAGAGGGGTGTATAAGCCTTGCTTCTTGATGGAAGGCTTGGAAGTGGCATAGGCAATGCAATATATGATATACTTGCTGACGTCTTGTCGAATTTTTGGCTAATCAAAATGTTTCTGAAGAACGACCACAGTTTTCTCCATGCCAAAATGTCCCGCCACCTGACTATAGTGGGCTTCCCAAATCGTCTTTGCACGCTCTCTTGTAGGAACATAGAGATGTCCCATGTGGCATAAGAGTTCGTCCTGAATGTGAAAATCATTGACAGTTGCGCCTGTACCCAAGCGCTGATAGGTGGTGGCGAAGTCTGGATCTTGCTGATAAAGTTGGGGCCACTTAGATGCTTCATGTCCACAGGAATGGAGCACAGTGGTGAGTGTAGCCACAGAAGGCCGACTGAGGCAGTCAGCGACATGATTGGAGATACATGTCTTATACTTTATGTTGATATGGAATTGTTGCAGGTAGGTGGACCACTTCTGATGGCGATCGTTCTATAATTTCACTTGTGTTTGTATGAACTGTAGAGGCTTGTGATCAGTGAGTATGATCGTCTCTTTCCCCAGAATGTAATGTTTCCATTGACGACAGGCTTGTAAAATGGAATACATTTCCTTGTCATAGGTGGGGTATTTTCGGATAGTATCAAAGAGTGTCTCACTATGGTATGCCATCGGATGTCCATGTTGAGTGAGAACTACGCCCACAACATAGTCAGATGCATCAGTGTCAATATCGAATGGTTGTTGTAGATCGAGCAAGGAGAGTACTGGATCTGAGCACAAGCGATGATTCAGATCATCGAATGCTTGTTTTTTCTTCTTTCCCCACATGAACTTGGCCTTACCACTGCCCTTGGTCACCTGGCTGAGGGACTATGCAATATGGGAGAATCCCAACACGAACCGTCGGTAGAAGTTGGCTAGTCCCAAAAATCTACGAAGCTCGGTCAGTGTGGTCGGGGCTGGCCAGTCACGGATGACTTGGATATTAGCTGGATCAACATGTACCCCATGCTTATCAACAATGTAGCCCAATTATTGGACCCTGTTCATTCCAAAAGAGAATTTCTCCAAGTTGGCATAAAGATTTTGCTGCCACAGAGTGCTCAAAACCTGTTGAATATGCTGCATGTGCTCCTCCCACGTTCGACTGAGGATGAGGATGTCATCCAAATATACTACCACAAAGGAGTTGGTGAAGGGTCTCAATACATCCTCCATTGACCTCATGAAAGTGGTTGGTTCATTTGTTAAGCTAAAGGGCATGACTAACCATTTGTAGAGACCTTGTTTAGACTTGAAGGTTGTCTTCCATACATTAGTTGGTTCGATGGGAACTTGGTGGTAGCCCGACTTCAGTTCAATCTTGCTGAAGAAATTCCCCCCCTTGAGTTGGTAAATAAGGTCATCAATCCTAGGAATGGGGTAGCAGTTCCTAACTGTGATTTTTTTTTAAGGCTCTGTAATCAATGCAAAGTCGCCAAGTCCCATCCTTCTTCTGCACCAGTACAATCAAGCTTCCACAAGGGGAGGAGATGGGTATGATGTGCCCCTTTTGAAGAAGCTCTCGAATCTGACGCCTGATTTCGTCATTCTCCATAAGTGAGTGTCGATAGACTGGTCCATTAGGTAGAGGTGCATCAGGAGTCAGATCAATTGGATGCTTGACTTGGCAGTGTGTCGGTACCCATGTAGGTGAGGAGAAGATGTCTCTGTATTCTTCCACGATCTCGTCCACTTGCTTTTGCTGCAAAGAGAGGCATTTTGTAGAGGCCACAGATGTGGCAACGACCTTTTTCTTACTGTGAGCACGGATCACAATGAAGATGAACTCCCAGTCTATGAAATGACCTTACTGCATTGCTTAGCAGAGATTAAAGAAATAGTAGTAGGAGACACTACCTGTGGGATCATGTACAATTATCTACCCAAAGTAATAATAAAACTGCGAGGTTTAGGCTCATACACAACATGACGCTTCCAAAAATATGGTTGTCCTAAAAGAACATCACAAACTTCAAGGGGAGAAATATCACACAGTACCTCATCTTTGAACAACTTGATGTCGTAGGGCAGATGACACTATTGTATGACACAGAGATCTCGTCCTTGGTGAAGCCAGCTGATGGTGTAGGGTTGTGGGTGCGGTGTCGTTGCAGGTTCAACTGCTTGATGACCTCTACTAAAATCAGGTTTTTATGACTAGTGCTATTGACAATGAAATGAAGCAGAGCCCCCTTGACCCACATCTGCGAGTGAAAGAGGCATTCCCCTTCCTCTGGTTCTTCTAGTTCACCTAGCCAAAATTTGGTGGTAGCGACAATGGCACCGGGTTTAGCATCGATAATCCACTTCCCTCCTTCAGGATTTGACTCAGAACTAGAATCAACCTCTGAATCGGAAGCCTTCAGGTAGACCCCGAGGGACTGCTTGGAGCGACATTCTTAAGTGTTGTGCCAAGGACTTTTATGGTACTCACACCATTTTTCCATGTCCTTCTTCGTCTTCTCATTGCCCTTCTTGTGTTGAGGCTTGGACTGGTTGTCTTGAGGGTGACCATATCGACTTGGTCCCTTTTTGTGTGGGTTGGGGATGCGTTTTCCTTGCTTCGGCTGTGAGGGGTTTTCATATCCAAACTCTCTCCTTTTCTGCTTAAATTTATGCTCGATATTGACAACGTATCTATAAGCCGTTCCCAATGAGGTGATGTCCATGAACTCCATTTTTGTTTGAATGTATCTATGCAAACAACCACATTATTTGAGCACCAGATGACACTTAGAGTCTTTGATACCCAATTTGGTGCGTAGGGTATGGAAAATATTGGTGAAATATGGTACTGTCTAGTCCCTTTCTTGACGTAGGGTGGTCCATCTGGTGTACTGGTCCTCGTAGCTTCCAATAGGTCAGTACTTTTATTTAATGGCATCCCAGAAGGAATCCCATGCAAGGGCCACCAAAAAAATTGTAGATTCCTCCACAAACCTTTGCTCAGAGTAAGTATCCCACCGGTCTTTAACATGGGGAACGACCTTGAGGAGTGAAAAAGTGATCTTTTCCCTATCGAAAAAATTGTGGACCGAAAAATATCCTTCGAGCAGATTCAACCATTTATCTACAACATCCGCATCTATTCGTCCTTCAAATAATGGAATATCAAAATTTACATGTACCTTGAAGGGGGTTTCATGGCCTCTTGATGAAGGTGCTTCTCCTATGGGCAGTCATCGAAGGATCTGTGGAAATTTGTTCATCATTTCGCTCCTTTGTCGCGTGAGGGCTTTCTCGAGCAACATTTTAATAAGATCTCCTACTCCATCATCTTTCTTTTCGTCCCCCATGGGTTTTTTTCAGGCTCAGCGCGACCGATCTTGTAATGGATCGATTGGTTCGAGTCCCAACTTCTTGTACCCATATCTTGTCGGGGACATGCACGAAGAAAAATAAATGAAGAGAAAACCGCTCTGATACCACGGATCCAGATTTAGGAGTGGAATGAACTGATTAACAGAATGAATACAATAAACATAGAGATATGAAGAATAACACAAATATCCAGTGAACAATATCTTCTACTAAATAATGAAATAGGATGAAACTGTAAAACTGCAGAACTAAAACACTTGCTCGAATGGTTGTAGTTATATCTGAGAAGAGATGTGGATGCTACGCACATTCGTTTGAGTAGAATGGATTACAATGAGGCTCCAAAGGAATTTTTTATATTACTCATGAATTCCAAAACCCTAGACATCCAAAAATCTAACCCTAGAAGGTGAAGTGCCAAAAGTCATGTGGGCCCTATGGGTAAATTGGTGTAATTTGGTACCTCAACTTCCAAGGGTCGTAACTTTTGCATATGACCTTTATTTTAGGCGCGTGATAGCTTGTTGGAAAGGTATTTCAGAGAAATACACATTCTGTCGTCAAACTCTAACTCAGTCTACAGTTTGACTTTAGCGAGTAGAAAAAACAACCTTTAGGGCCCCAAAACGGCCCTGGAAGTACAACAAGATGTGTTGACATGAAAACATACAAAATAAGCCAGTTGGATTAGGTGAGAGGCCACCTGTATTCACTTGGAGGATGTGTGGGGATTTAAACAGCCCCAGAAGTGTAGAACCCACAATTACAAAGCAGTACAAAAGAACGTTCTGAACAAATAAAGGACACGAGGAGCCAGTTGGAATAGGTGGGTGGCCACCAATATCCACTTGGATCACATCTTGCACATTAAACCCACTTCTAAATGCCAACTTCCCCAATGAATATCTTGTTTCCATCTAATAATATGATCCATGGTATGGTGACATCTTGATGACCTATATACAAATGAAGAAATTTGGTCACCATATTTCTACCCATTAAATGAAAGATACCAACCCTCTATATGGACATTGAACTCCTTCCTAACACAACTCCATATTTAGAAAAAAAGAATAGTCACAATAGATCAAATTAACAAGCATCGTTTTAGTTCGTTACAGAATAATGAATCCATGAAAAAACACTCCAAATCCCACTATGACCATCAGGTATACCCTTACACCATTAGTGAAGGTGACTTAGCCTTGGTTTATGACACAACCAATGAGACATTAGGTCTAGGAAAAATTGAAAATCTCCAGTGGGACCCTTTATTCTCAAGCACTACTTATCCAAATGGGATTACATGTTGGATTTTCGAGAAGGCAACCTCTTCAAAGGCCTTGTCAATGGGTTATATTTCAAGAAGTTTTACCCATGAAACCACACTCACTGTATAGTCAATAATGTATATAAAACATTACTTTTTTGGTTTAGAAATTCATTTTTTGTGTTCATCCTTTGATTTTTTTTTATCAAAAATCTTGATGATTTGCTTTCTTGGTTTTCTAGTTGATTGACCCACCACATACCACATTAATTTTTTCTGATGGAACTAGTTGTTGGACTCAAAATCTAGCTTCATTAGTGGGGTCAAGTACATAAGCAGGAGCGCCTTATTGTTTTCTTTTGATTGAATAAGAAAAGAATATTTGATTGTAGAATTGTTTGTTTGACTCATATTTGATTCCAGAAATCCTCGCATACTGTCAATGCATGTGTGTTTTCTTAGCATGTCAAATTTCAGTCCATAAAAGCACAAACTGAAATTTTTTTAACATTGGCCCCATTCACATTAATTATTCTATAGGCTTGTTGTTTGATTGTCGAATTTTTTTTGTGAGTCATGTTTGATTCCAACAACCCTCACATACCATCAATGCATGCATCTATTCTAACGATGCCAAATTTCATTCCATACATGCACACGTTGGAAAATTTTCAACATTGGCCCCATTCACACTAATTATTCTATAAGTTTGTTGTTTAATTTGTGGAATTGATTTTGTGAGTCATGTTTGAGTATGGAAACCCTCCCATACCGTCATTGTATGCGTCTAGTCTAACCATCTCAAATATCGGTGCATACAAACACAAATAGAAAAACTTTCAACTTTGGCCCCATCAACATGTTAGTTATAAGTGGGGTCAAGTACATGAGCAGGCATGCCTTATTATTGGATTTTGATAGAATAACCAAAGAATATTTGATTATCGAATTGTTTTTTTGACTCATGTTTGATTCTGGAAACCCTCCCATAGCGTCAATGCATGTGT
>ML779381.1:153199-170201 GCA_009831015.1 Picea engelmannii
CTTCATATTAAATAATATCTTCGTTAGAAATACCTTATTGGACGCCGAGGGCTTTTCATACAATTTGGCCAATGCGTCCATCAAACCCTTCGTTGTCTTTTCTTTGGAAATATTGAAAGCCACCGACGCTACCAGGCTCAGTCGTATCGTTCCTAGAGCCTTTCTGTCAAGAATCTCCCATTCTTCGTCCTTCATGGCCGTCGGCTTCTTTGCTACTCCATCCAATGGTAGGAATAGATCCTTCTGATATAAATAATCTTCCATCTACATCTTCCATAACTGGTAGTTTTGGTCGTTAAATTTCTTGACCCTAAACTTTCCATCTTCCGACATCCCACTCGAACCAGGAACCCTCTTTTCCTGCGAGTTACTTTTTGCTCTAATACCAGTTGTTAGAAAAATAGGACTGTGGAGCAATAAAATAAAACAAATGCAGAAACAAAAAAACCCATAAGATACACAATATAATAGAGACACAGATTTACGTGGTTCACCCAGTGTGGGCTACGTCCACTAGAGAAATTGTCAGGTCCTTCCTTTATTATTATCCAGCATATGAAGGGATACAACCTACAAAAAACCCGCTGTAACTTCCTCTTCTTTCTCTCATAGTCTCCTATCTCAGAATACAATATTCACCATCATCATAGCCCCAATACATTTCCCTCATAAAAGAGGGTTGCCTTATAGGGAAAAAAAACCCTAACATAATCTCTACCGTTAGATCTGTGACCTTGTAATGAATGGTCTAGATTTACAATGAAATTACAATATACATTTACAAGGCAATTTTTCCTTCAGGGGCTTCACCCTCAAACCCTCGTTGGGGGCCTGCTTACCCCCAAACCCCCCAGCTAAGGGGATAGCCCCCCCGGACCCCGTAGAGGGGGTACCCCCCCTCTACACTCCCTAGCGTGGAAGAGTGTACATACTTCTGGGGTGTAAATACTTCATGGGGTATAAACACGACTGAAAGTAAAAGACCTATGAATCAGGAAGATAATCAGGCTCCACAACTAACAAGCACCACCTACACCACTGTTTAAACCATCTCCTGAAGCAGCGTTGTGAAACCACCCCACTAACTGGTGAAGCCATGGAGGTCTCTTGAGATTGAATGTAGCCTTTAACGTTTTTGTCACTAAACTAGCATTAAAGCAAGACACAACCTTTGTAGCCACCACCAGCGGAAGAGTCGAACCATTATTGAAAAGGAGATTATTTATTTCAATCTAGATGTACCAGTAGACAATAGTTGGGAGAGTGATTAAGGTTTGATGCTTTTCAACAAATGAAGAGAGACAATCATCAACGGTAAGCCCTTCCCAGGTTAGCTTGGTCTTAAGGATCCCTTCTAATTTTATCCAAACCTGGCGAGGGAAAGGACAAGAAATAAACATATGGACTAATGTCTCCGAGTTACTTCTACACAAGATACAATAACTCAACCCTTCCCACCCTCTAGCAAGAAGAACATCCCACGTGAGAATCTTGTTTCTTATGAGCATCCAGAAGAATAGTTTCAATTTTAGTGCCATATTCCACTTTCATAACTTATAGTCCCATCCCCTAGTGGTGTGAGCCCACATGCTTTCTGAAAGGGCTCTATACAAATTTTTTGCAGTGGGAAAACCAGACCCATCTCCACCCAACCAACTTAACTCATCCTCCGTTGGAGCTAACTAAATTCCTGCACCCATGAGTGCCCTTCTGTACTGCTCCCATTCCATAGAAAGATCACTATTGATGCCCAACTGAGTCGCATCTATCCAATATGTGTTTAGGGGCGCGTTCAAAGAAGTGTTTCGAACTTGGTAAAGGAAGGTAATCCCCTGATCCTTTAAGGTTGTCATAAGAGATTTTGAAAGAAAAGAGTTTTGGCCCATTCCCATAATTTGATCTCAGCCTGTCTGAATAGTCTCACCATTACCAGATTTCCAACAGAGCCAGTGGTATAATAGTGGAAGCAATTTTAAGAGATTTCTCCAAACTGGAGAGGCTTCTCCCTGTGATCTATGCTCCAATCTAAACCACATTGATACATAAACATAAGGTAAATACTTATCTTTTAAGACTTTTTTCCAGATACCGTCAATGGTCAGTCCTCGCCACAATGACTTGGCCGCTAAAGATTTATTGAAGAAATCCAAATTTTTTATCCCCCAACCTCTAGCTTTCTTTGTCCTAGCAATACTGTCCCAGTTACATAGGTGTAAACATTTCTTCTCCCTACAACCCGAACATAGAAGAGTGTAGATGAGCTGACACAGTTTTTCAAGAATTGAGACTAGAACCGCGGCCATAGACATCTAATACACCGGTTGGCTCACCAAAACTTCTTTTATCAGAACTGAGCGGCCACCAAGTGAAAGCCAATGATTACACCAATGGTCTATTATTTTTTCGAATTTTTTAATAAGCCAGTGCCAGCCGTCTACTTTGTAACAATTTGGCTTAAGGAAAAAGACCAGATACTTAAAGCATGTCTCTATGGACTCGAAAATATATAGAAAAATCACTTTAAAAGGTGCGAACCCCACCTCATCCAAACCCACTGAATGGAAGGTGGATTTTTCTTCATTAATCTGTAGATCTGTAGCATGTAAAAAAACTTTCAAAAGCCCAACAATCGCCTTCCATTCATCTAAGCATGCTCTCGTCATGATCAACACATCATCGACGAATAGAAGATGTAAAATGTTTGTAATCCTGGAAACCTTTATGCCGGTCAACAAACCTGCTTCTTTCTCCTTTTTTATGAGGATACTTAGGCCCTCCATGACCAAGATAAAGAGCAACGATGATAGTGGGAAACCGTGTTTGATACCTTTACCCCTTTGAAAAAAGGAGATGGTTCACCATTTATTAAGACTGCATAAGACACAGATGTGACACAGCTCATAATCCAGTTTGTGAGTGCTCAACCAAAGCCCGATTTGATTAGAATCATCCGTAGAAACTCCCAATTGATTAAACCATAGGCTTTCTTTAGATATTATGGTAGCTTCGGGAGGTATGAACCTCTTTTATGACCTATGACGAGATTAGAATATTCTAGAAGGAAGAAAAGAAGTGAAGGAAATCCCAGACAAGTTGTCGGCTGCAGAAATACAGTTTATATGAATTAATTAGTACCCAGAAGAAGAAGTCGGGCCTGGCAGATGACCAAAAATACTATAAATATAGGAGGCCAGTTCTCATTATTTCACATTCTTAGAATTACAGAGAGCCATTTGTGTGCACTGCAGTTGGTAGTTCTGTATGCAGGTTTCTGGGGAAGGTGCAGCGCCAGTTTCTGGGTGGACTATTTGATCAGCTTTGGTTTCTCTTCTTGCTTGGTGCATTAGCCTCTCTTGGCTATTGATTGCTACCAGGATTCTTCTCTGTCAAGGTCAAGGTGCTCAGAGGGTGGCTTCGGCCTATGGTTGGGTGACGAGGGTATCGTCAATGGTAAAACGAGCACAATCTTCTATATTCTAACAGGTTATGGGACCACACCTCCTTCAGTCAGCCTAAACGATGGAAGGAAGCATAGCCGCTAGGATATTGAGCTCACTGGGAATTGCCGCTAGGGTTACTAGCAGGAGCAACTTCCAAGACACTATCGCTAGGGTTACTAGTAGGAGCAGTTGCAGAAACCCTAATTCTTAGATCCGGCACCTTATGATGGAGCATCTTGCTCAAGGAGAAGATATTCAAATGTGCCCTAGTTCAACGCACCTTTTGGCTCTCTCATAAGACAAAAACGATGAAGTTGAAGTTTTGGATCAAGGTATGACCAATTACCAGTCAACCAAAAAAATGAGCAAAATGATCAGTCTCTTACACTACTCAGCACTCACTGGAATGATTGAAGATGACATGTGGATAATCGATAGTGGTGCTTCTAGACACGTGATGGGGGATCAAGCCAAACTCTCAAATCTTAATGAGAAGAAGACATCGTACAAAGTGGAGCTTGGAGACAAAAGCACTTACCCCATCGAAGGATTTGGAAAAGCCTCCGTCAAGTTGAAATCAGGTAACCATGTTCACTTAAGAAATGTTTTATATGTATCTGGTTTAGAAAAGAATCTTGTATCAATATCATGTCTGGAAGACAAAGGAAACAGAATAGCCTTCATGGATGGAAAGGTGTTATCATGGCATAGGAACTCTAGCATAGAGAATGCTAGGGTTATTGGAAGTCGTGAAGGAAATTTGTATAGACTACTAAAACAAAATGAAGAATCTCTCGTACATGACGAAGTCAATCCTAATGAGCTTTGGCATAGAAGTTACACTCACATTAACTATCAAGCATTACCTTTTCTCAAAAGAATGGTTGAAGGAATACCAGAGTTGCAATCTACACATGAAGGAATCTGCAAAGGATGTGCTCTTGGGAAGAATATCAAGAAACCATTCCCAAGCAACAACAATAGATCTAAGGAGATCCTAGATCTAATACACTCAGATGTTTGCGGTCCAATGCCAGTCAGATCCCTAGGAGGATCTCTTTACTACGTAATCTTCATAGATGACTATTCAAGAAAGATGTGGCTATACCTACTGAAGACAAAAGATGAAGTATTCAACAAGTTCCAAGAATTCAAAGAAGAAATAGAAAACCTCACGAACAAGAAGATCAAGACATTAAGAACAGATAATGGAGGAGAATACACCTCGAAGGAGTTCATTTCATTCTACAAATTGGCAGGGACTAGGAGGGAGCTGACTGTTCCTCATAATCCTCAACAAAATAGTGTAGCAGAAAGAAAGAACAGATCTATCGAAGAAATCGTGTAAGCCTTATTGAATGATCAAGGTCTATCCATGTTCTTATGGGGAGAAGCAACAATGACGACAATATATGTGCATAACAGAAGTCCTCATCGTATATTAAAGGACATGACACTAGAAGAAGCCTTCTCAGGAAAGAAACCTAATGTGGAAAACCTAAGAATATTTGGATGTCCAGTTTACTTTCATATTCCCAAGGACAAAAGGAATAAACTAGAACTTTAGGAAAGAAGGGGATATTCGTGGGATACAGTGATTCATCCAAGGCCTATAGAATATATATTCCAGAACAACACAAGATTGAAGTTAGAGGAGACGTAACATTCAATGAAAGAATGGCCTTCAGGAAATCCATTGAAGAAATTATAGAAGAAGAAGAGCTTGACGAACCTAATGAAGAAAACATAGAAAACGAAAAATGATGAAAAGGATCAACCTGATCAATCTATGGAGCCATGTGAAAACACTGATTCAGATATTGTACCAAAGACCAAGAAATGACTAGCTTGGCTTGAAGCTACATTACAAGATGCAGAAAGACTCAAGGTTCTAGAAGGAACATCCAGGAAGACTAAAAGACCGAAAAGATTCTCAAGTTACGCAGCATACATGACGAATCTTCTAGATGAAGAACCTACCACATTTGAAGAAGCAGTTCAAAAGGGACAATGGAAAGAAGCTATGATGAAAGAGCATCAATCTATTATGAAAAATGAGCTATGGGAAATTGTACCTAGACCTAAAGAAAAATCGGTGGTAACTTCAAAATGGTTATACAAGATCAAACATGCAGCAGATGAAAGCATGGATAAATACAAGGAAATATTCGTGGCCAGAGGGTTCTCCCAGAAGGAGGGAGAAGATTATGATGAAACCTTTGCTCTGGTGGCTAGGTATACCTCCACCAGGGCTATCATATCTCTTGCCGCTTCCATGGGATGGAATCTACATCAGATGGATGTAAAGAAAGCTTTTCTGAATGGAGCAATTGAAGAAGAAGTATATATTGAACAACCTCAAGGGTTTGAGGTACATTCTAGAGACACTCATGTTTGTAGATTGAAGAAAACTCTATATGAACTCAAGAAAGCTCCAAGAGCTTGGTATGCCAGAATGGACAGTTATCTAACGAGACTTGGTTTCTCCAAGAGTCATGTAGATCCAAACCTTTACTACAAAGTCGTGGATAATGCACCTGTAATTCTACTATTATATGTTAACGATCTATTCATAACAGGTGAAGAATCTCTCATTATCCAGTGCAAGAAGGAATTAGCTTCTGAATTTGATATGAAAGATCTAGGTCTCATGCATTATTACTTGGGACTAGAAGTATGGCAGAAGCGTGGTGAAGTATTCCTTGGACAAGGAAAGTACGCAATAAAGATCCTTCAAAAATTTGGAATGATGGACTGTAAGCCCATGGAAACTCCTATGAATGCGGATATAAGAAAAGTGAAAGTTCAAGATTCTGATCCAATAGATCCATCTCTATATCGACAACTAATTGGATCATTGATGTATTTGGTAAATACTCGACCAGATATTTGCTTTGTTGTAAATACATTAAGTTAGTTCCAGGTGGAACCTAGACAAGAGCATTGGATAGCTACAAAGCATATCCTAAGATATATTCCTGGGACAATAAACTATGTCTTGAAATATACTGCATCCAGTGATATCCAACTTCATGGATTCAAAGACTCTGATTGGGCAAGAAGTGCAGAAGACAGAAATAACACTTCAGGTATGTGTTTCAGCTTGGGCTCCGCTATGATATCTTGGGGCAGCAGGAAACAGAATTCTGTCGCACTAACCACAGTAGAAGCAGAGTATATGGCAGCATGTGAATCTTGCATAGAAGCAATATGGCTGAGGAATTTAATCTCCGATTTATTTGATCAGATTCTAGAATCAACCATAATATATTGTGATAATTAGAGTTGTATAAGATTATCAGAACATCTCGTGTTTCATGAAAGGTTGAAACACATTGAGATAAATTACTACTTTATCCGAGATAAAGTCCAGGAAGGAGAGGTAAAGCTCAAGTATATCCCCACTGATGAGTAGACAACAGACATCCCGACAAAACCTATATCCAGAATAAAGTTTGCATATTTCCGAGAGAAGATGGGGATCGTGGAAATAACTCCCTTAGATAAAAGGGAAGACTCTCTAGGTTAGGAGAAAGCACTGAGAAATATTATTGAAAAACATTTATTTTTGTGATTGAAACTCTCCAGGTTAGGAGGGAGCACTGAAAATATTATTGAATCATTTATCCTTGTTTGAAAAATAGTCCAGATTGGATAGATTCTTTCCTGTTCGGAAAGTGGATTGAGATTTCTGATGGACAGTGACTTCCCATTGTGGTTAACATGGGAAGTAGTCTGATTGCTGATGTATCATAGACAATGACTTCCCATTGTGGTTAACATGGGGAGTGTTCTAGGGCAGTCTCTCTTCTCGAGGGTTACTCAGAAGACTGGCCCGCCTCGCCGGACAACGATTTCTCATTGTGGTTAACATGAGGAATGGTTCATTTTGGAGGTTGATACAGGATAGTATTTTCCTCCTGTGGTTAACAGAGAAAATGGTCCGGATAGTCATTCCTTAGGGTTTTACATTCTCTCCAGGGTGCACTTTGATTAGTGTAGGAGGAATGGCCCAAGGTGGGGAATGGTCTAGACATTCCTTAGGGTTTATACATTCTCTCCAGGGTGCACTTTGATTAGTGTAGGAAGAATGGTCCAGGGTGAGGAATGGTTCAAGCTCAGAAATCAGAAACAATCATTCTTCCTTGTTTGAGAAGAATAGGGCAGATAGCCCATTGTTGATTTTCTATACTGAGGGAAAATATTCCTTCAGATCTCATAGATGTGAGTGAAAGATTGGCCCAGATGATTCAGTTTATTCTTAACAATATTTTTTGTGCAGGATGTCATCACATGATTGTTATAGAGACAGCCTGTCTCCAGACAGTAGAGATATACTACTGTGGTGGATATGTTCCACTGGTCGTGACTATGTGTCACAGTTTGAGTAGTTGTGTACTACCGTGGATAGACACAATTGTGTTCTATCAATTGATATTGTACTAGTTGTCATAGGAGATTATCCAGTCGGATAATAATGACGGTGCTCGTGATACTACCAACTGAATGGTCTGTTTGTGCTCAAGACCATACCTCCCTAGCTAGGAGGGAGTGCTAATATTATGGTAGCTTCGGGAGGTATGAACCTCTTTTGTGACCTATGACGAGATTAGAATATTCTGGAAGGAAGCAAAGAAGTGAAGGAAACCCTAGACAAGTTGTCGGCTGCAGAAATACAATTTATATGAATTAATTAGTACCCAGAAGAAGAAGTCGGCCCTGGTAGTCTGCTAGAAATACTGTAAATACAAGAGGCCAGTTCTCATTATTTCACATTCTCAGAATTACAGAGAGCCAGTTGTGCGCACTGCAATTGGCAGTTTTGTGTGCAGGTTTCTAGGGAAGGTGCAGCGCCAATTTCTGGGTGGACTATCTGATCAGCTTTGGTTTCTCTTCTTGCTTGGTGCATTAGCCTCTCTTGGCTATTGATTTCTACCAGGATTCTTCTCTATCAAGGTCAAGGTGCTCGGAGGGTGGCTTCAGCCTATGGTTGGGTGACGAGGGTATCATCATCGGTAAAACAAGCACAATCTTCTATATTCTAACAACCTTTATGCCGGTCAGCAAACCTGCTTCTTTCTCCTTTTTTATGAGGATACTCAGGCCCTCCATGACCAAGATAAAGAGTAGCGATGACAGTGGGAAACCTTGTTTGAGACCTTTACCCCTTTGAAAAAAAGGAGATGGTTCACCATTTATTAAGACTGCATA
The DNA here is from genome assembly GCA_009831015.1 of Picea engelmannii. Taxonomy (NCBI): domain Eukaryota; kingdom Viridiplantae; phylum Streptophyta; class Pinopsida; order Pinales; family Pinaceae; genus Picea; species Picea engelmannii. Next base: position 161,851 of record ML779381.1, read on the forward strand.
AGACACAGATGTGATGCAGCTCATAATCCAGTTTGTGAGTGCTATACCAAAGCCCGATTTGATTAGAATCATCCTTAGAAACTCCCAATTGATTAAATCATAGGCTTTCTTTAGATCAAGTTTAAGAATTAAAGCCTGATGGTTCTTCTTTTTTATGCTGTGGAGGCATTCCTGTACCGTACCCACCACATCAAGGATTTGTCTTCCCTGAAGAAATCCCAATTGTTCTTTTGCTAAACCTTTGGATAGAATTGGCCTCAACCTATTTGCCAACAATTTGACAATGATTTTTTAACATAAGTTACACAGGGAAATAGGTCCATACACAGGGAAATAGGTCCATAATCCCCCAAAGTAGTTGGTTTATTAGCTTTAGGAATTAAAACAATGAAAGTAGTATTCAATTCTTTTATCACTTCTCCCTTTCGCCTTGATTCATCGACCATTCCTAGAAGGTCCTCACCAACAAGCTCAAAATAATGGAGGAAAAACTCCATAGTCCAGCCATCCGGGCCTAGGCTTTTATCTTTGGAAAAATCCTTTAGTATGTTCAAAAGATCTTCTAAAGAGAACGATTTTTCCAACAGTCTTGCATCTTCCTCCGAAACCATATTTGGATAAAGACTGGCTAGAGAAGTCTGGTCTTCATTAATAATGCCTATTGTCAAACCCAAATTTAAAAAAAAAATAATTGCTTCCTCCTTTAATTCTCGTTGACCCAAAATTTCAAAACCCGCCTCCGTATGTAAATCCCAAATCTGCTTACGATCCCCACTTTTTAACCACATTGTACGGCTCTTCTATCACCAAGAATCTTCCTCTGCTATTAGTATCTGTAATCTTTCTGCTTCCTTTTGTTTGATCCTGACAATAATCTCCCCACTCTTCAAATCTACAAGGGTGGCTTGATACAAATACAGTAATTCCTCTTCTATAGAGTCCGATTTTTGTGCCGTTTGATTTTTAAAACTCACCCACCTCTTAAATACCATTTTTAGGCATTTTAGCTTCCACACCAGTCTTCTTTGTAGCCCTATCTCCTGAAGAAACTTTGGATCCTTCCAAACTTCAGTAACTAAACAAGAGAACTCTACCTCATGCAACCACCCTGGATTTAATTTGAAAGGATAGAATTTGCGCTGAAAGAGACCATCTAATTGCAGGAGGATTGGGGCATGGTCTAAGATGAAAGGATGCGCCATCCAGGCCCGATAAGGATCCACCTTCCCAAGAAGATCCATCAAAACAAATTGCCTGTCCAATCACTTTAATATGGTATCCCCCCCTTTCCGACCATTCCTCCACGTAGGCATTAACACATCCGGTAGAATGTCAACCATCCCTCTAGCTGTAAAAATGTTCTTTAAAAAGAGTGCCAATGGATCAGGTTGGCTAGTTGTTCTCCATCTCTCCCCTTTAGTTAGAGTGAAATTGAAATCACCCACGAAAATCAAATTCTGTTGGGATAAGATACCTCTATCCTTCACCTTTTTCCAGAAAACCTTCCTATCACTGCACGTGCCATAAACATTGAGGAAAGAGAGTTGCTCCTTTAAATCAAAACTGTAACCTGTCAACTGTAAACCACCACAACAAATGTAAGGGTTCAAATCAAATTTATCTGGATCCCACACAACTAGCAGACCCCCAAATATGCCAACAGAGCTTACAAAAACTGAATACCACTCTGGTTTGAGCAATGAGATAAAAGATCATGCTCTAGACTCATCCACTAAAGTCTCTTATATGAAAATAATCTCCAGTTGATTCAATAGTAAAAGACGATGAATCGAGGCCAGTTTATGGGAGCCCCCCACTCCCCTAATGTTTAGAGACAATAAGACCATGACCTAAGGCGTGCTAGGGCTTTAATGCCTCTAAGTGCTCCATGATCAGAATCAAAAGAAGAAAACTGAATCTGCTCCTTTATACAAACCTTCGCTCGCTTACGAGCACTGCACGTTTTAATGGGTGATACTTCACAACCTAAGCTCCTTGACCATACAAAACCCTTGGCTCCTGAAGAAGGAGGTTCTGACCGAGAGCTCAATGATGAATGCTGTTGATATTATGGTAGCTTCGAGAGGTATGAACCTCTATTGTGACCTATGATGAGATTAGAATATTTCAGAAGGAAGCAAAGAAGTAAAGGAAAACTTAGACAAGATGTTGGTTGCATAAATATAATTAATATGAATTAATTAGTACCTAGAAGGAGAAGTTGGCCCCAATAAGTCTGCCAGAATCACTATAAATATAGGGCGCCAGTCTCTCATTTGACACACATCTCAACAGTTGCAGAGAGCCAGTTCTGCGCAGTGCAGTTGTAGTCTTGTGTGTAAGTTCTGGGGAAGAGTGTTGCGCCAGTTTCTGGGTGGGACTATCTTATCAGCTTTGGTAACTTTTTTCTTGCTTGGTGCATTAGCCTTTCTTGGCTATTGATTGCTACCAGTATTCTTCTCTGTCAAGGTCAAGGTGCTCGGAGGGTGGCTTCAACCTATGGTTGGGTGAAAAGGGTATTGTCAATGGTAAAACGAGCACAATCTTCTATATTCTAACAGGTTATGGGCCCACACCTCCCTCATTCAGTCTATCCATTGGAAGGAATCATAGCCGCTAGGATTTTCATCTCACTGAGGAACTGCTGCTAGGGTTACTAGCAGGAGCATCTTCCAAGACACTACTGCTAGGGTTACTAGCAGAAGCAGTTACAGAAACCCTAATCTCAGATCCAACACCTTGTGATGGAGCATCTCACTCAAGGAGAAGATATTCAGATGTGCCCTAGTTCAACACACCTTTTGGCTATCCCAGAAGACAGAAACATTAGCGTTGAAGTTTTGGATCTAAGCATGACCAGCCACCAGTCAACTAAAGACATGAATGAAACGATCAGTCTCTTACACTACTCAACACTCACTGGAATGATTGAAGATGACATGTGGATAACCGATAGTGGAGCTTCTAGGCACATGATGGGAGATCAAGACAAACTCTCAAACCTAAATGAGAAGAAGACATCGTACAAGGTAGAGCTTGGAGACAAAATCACTTACCCAGTCGAAAGATTTGGACAAGCCTCCATCAAGTTGAAATCAAGTAATAATGTTCACGTAAGCAATGTTTTATATGTACTTGGTTTAGAAAAGAATCTTGTATCGATATCATGCCTAGAAGACAAGGGAAATAGAATAGCCTTCGTGGATGGAAAAGTGTTATCATGGCATAAAGACTCCAGCATAGAGAATGCTAGGGTTATTGGAAGTCGTTAAGGAAATCTGTATAGATTACTAGAACAAAATGAAGAAGCTCTCGTACATGATGAAGTCAACCCTAATGAGATTTGGCATAGAAGGTACACTCATATTAATTATCAAGCATTACCTTTTCTCAGAAGAATGGTTGAAGGAATACCAGAGTTGAAATCTACACATGAAGGAATCTGCAAGGGATGTTCCCTTGGGAAGAATATCAAGAAACCATTCCCAAGCAACAACAACATATCTAAGGAGATCCTAGATCTAATACACTCATATGTTTGTGGTCTGATGCCAGTCAGATCTCTAGGAGGAACCCTTTACTACGTAATATTCATAAATGACTATTCAAGAAATACTTGGCTATACCTACTAAAGACAAAAGACTAAGTATTCAGTAAATTCCAAGAATTCAAAGCAGAGATAGAAAACCTCATGAACAAGAAGATCAAGACATTAAGAACAGATAATGGAGGAGAATACACCTCGAAGGAGTTCATTGCATTTTGCAAATTGGCAGGGATTAGGAGGGAGCTGACTGTTCCTCATAATCCTCAACAAAATGGTGTAGCAGAAAGAAAGAACAGATCTATGGAAGAAACCGTAAAAGCCTTACTAAATGATCAAGGTCTATCCATGTTCTTATGGGGAGAAGCAACAATGACAACAATATATGTGCAGAACATAAGTCTTCATCGTATATTGAAGGACATGATACCAGAAGAAGCCTTCTCGGGTAAGAAACCTAATGTGGAAAACCTAAGAATATTTGGATGTCCTGTTTACTCTCACATACCCAAGGACAATAGGAATCAACTAGAACCCTCAAGAAATAAGGGGATATTTGTGGGATATAGTGATTCATCCAAGGCTTATAGAATATATATTCCAGAACAACACAAGATTGAAGTCAACAGAGATACATAACATTCAATGAAAAGATGGCCTTCAAGAAATCCATAGAAGAAACTATTGAAGAAGAAGAGATTGAAGAACCTAATGAAGAAAACACAGAAAACGAAAATGACGAAAAGGAACAACCTGATCATCCTATGGAGCCATGTGAAAACATTGATTCAAATATCGTACCCAAGACCAAGAAACGACTAGCTTGGCTTGAAGCTACCTTACAAGATGTAGAAAGACTCAAGGTTCCAGAAGGTACATTCAGAAAGAGTAAAAGACCTAAAAGATTCTCAAGTTATACAACATACATGACAAAGCTTCTAGATGAAGAACCTACCATGTTTGAAGAAGCAGTTCAAAAGGGACAATGAAAAGAAGCTATGATGAAAGAGCATCAATCCATTATGAAAAATGAGGTATGGGAAATCGTACCTAGACGTAAAGAAAATCGGTGGTAACTTCAAAATTGGTATACAAGATAAAACATGCAGCAGATGGAAGCGTGGATAAATACAAGGCAAGATTCATAGCCAGATGGTTCTCTCAGAGGGAGGGAGAAGATTATGACGAAGAAGAAGTATATATTGAATAAACTCAAGGGTTTGAGGTACATTCCAGAGACACTCACGTTTGCAGATTAAAGAAAGCTTTATATGGACTCAAGCAAGCTCCAAGGGCTTGGTATGCTAGAATGGACAACTATTTAACGAGACTTGGTTTCTCCAAGAATCATGCAGATCCAAACCTTTACTACAAAGTCATGGACAATGCACTTGTAATTCTACTACTATATGTTGATGATCTATTCATAACAGGTGAAGAGTCACTCATCATTCAGTGCAAGAAGGAACTAGCTTCTGTATTTGATATGAAAGATCTAGGTCTCATGCATTATTACTTGGGACTAGAAGTATGGTAGAAGCGTGGTGAAGTATTCCTTGGACAAGGAAAGTACGCAATAAAGATCCTTCAGAAGTTTGGAATGATGGATTGTAAGTCCATGGACACTCCTATGAATATAGATATCAGAAAAGTGAAAGATCTAGATTCTGATCCAGTAGATCCATCTTTATATCAACAACTAATTGGGTCATTGATGTATTTGGTAAATACTCAACCAGACATCTGCTTTGCCGTGAATACACTAAGCCAGTTCTAGGTGGAACCAAGACATGAGCATTGGATAGATGCAAAGCATGTCTTAAGATATATTCATGGGACAATAAAATATGGCTTGAGATATACCGCATCCAGTGACATGCAGCTTCATGGATTCACAGACTTAGATTGGGCAGGAAGTGCAGAAGATAGAAAGAGCACTTCATGTACATATTTCAGGTAACTGAAGAAATAATCTCTTTTCCTTTGTAGGTGATCAGAGCTTTCGGTCTCGATAGTTCTTGTAGGGATGGAACTAGAGAATCTAACACCGAACTGAGGCTACATTCCCTCTGATCCAACTCTCTTAACCCTGCTTTATGGCGAAGAGCCTGGATAGAAGAATGGAGTGCCACTTCGGTCTCACTAAGGAACGGTTCGAATGGGTCCCTTGTAACTTGTCCCATACAGTAGTCTAAATTTGGGGACCCAGGTGAAAACATGATCCCAGCCCTACCCACCACACTCTTGGGTCTTGACGGCACCTCCTCAATAAATTCCATCGAGTCAACCACAGGGTTACCCGATACTCCCAAATCAGTGGGCGGGATGTCAACAGAAGAGTGATAATCACTTCTAAGCAGAGGCTTAGCCCCCAATGAACCCTGGTTCTTACACAGAAACAAGTCCGATAGGGAATCCATCTCAGGTGAGACAGTTGGGACCACGGTCCAAGCGGGAGAAGAGTGCCTTCCAAATTATAAATCCAAAGCATCTCTTTCCCAAGATGAGAGAGAAAAGTAAAGAGTAGGACAAAGTTTTCTTATCTTACTTGAAAAACTGATGGCATTCCTTTCCTTCTTGGGTGATGTAGCTCTGGGAAAATGAACATTCCATCCTCCCGATGACACTTCCGGAGGGTCTGAGCTGGTGGGTCTCTGTAACAAAGAAAATTATGAAGAAGAATCATCCAGAAAGATTCTGTGGCATTCGCGATGGAGATAACTTGTTTGTCTGCATCTAGTACACCTAAACGAAACTCCCAAGAAATCAAGAGTCTGAGTTCTCAGCATCCCCCACCACTCCAGTTCCACATCTTCCGGAAGACCAACGTGAATGTCTATCTCCACCAAGACTCTACACATACGCTTATCCATAGCAAGAAGAGCTTCATCGTTAACTGTCAGAAACCGACCCAGACCATTAGCGATCTCGGTTAAGGCCCGTTTATTCCACCACAGTAGTGGCATGCCCGATAGCAAAACTCAAAGGTGACGGAGTTGGAAATACTCCTTTGAAGGATCAAAAGTAACGCACCATCGCTTCAACATAAGACTACCACCATCAACCACCCACCGTGACTCTAGTATTAATGAGGCCTCCTTCGGGTTACGACACTTAAAGCAGAACTAGCTCTGGGCCAGAAAATAAATTTCTGGTGAATAGCCTAAGAGAGGCTTCCATGTTGTTTCCACCCAGTATTCCAAAGGAACTTGGACTAGCTTGTGGTAGGAAAATATTCCGACCAGAGTGCACAAAGCCATCGAGCATGCGTCTTCTAGACCTACGTCTAAGCCTAGAATAAAGCATATCTTTACTTTGTTGGCTTTCCAGGGTTTGAAAGCCCTTTGTCCAAGTCTGCTAAAAGGGTAAGTACACGTTTGTTCTACCGGAGAATCTCTAGATAACGGTCCTCTTCTCTTCTATCCAGAGGAGTGTGTAATAGCACCCCCTACACTCCATACTCCCGCAGGTTTCTTAGAATCAGTTGCTAAAACTTCTGGGAGGTTTGTGCTTGTAAAAGGTTGGATAAGCGTCCTGGCAGGAGTCTGATGCCTATAATAAAGAGTTGGGTGATCTGAGGCCTCGATAAACAAGACCGCTTGTTTCCAGCTGGCCTCGTCAACTGTGGTCATTAAGGAATTTATTTCAGCTTCCGTCATCGGAAGTTAGGGAGACCACCACCTCACCCACCTTGAAACTAAGAATGAGGCCAAATAGATACTATGGATCACTGAGATGACAGTGCCTTAAATGCTAATTTCCTTCAGGGAGTGAGGCTCCAAAGAACAATAAAGAGAAGAAAAGAAAATCGCTAAAAAACAAGGCTTCAATAAGCACTGTCTCCAAGATAATGAATGCTAGTAAAAGACACCTGGGAACCACAAACTAACAAGTTACTCAAACACACCCCTAGGGGGTGTCAATACTTTTAACCATAATGTCAGGGAGTAGTAACTATCCAATACCTAGAGAAGGGCGAACATTGAACCCCACTTTGAAAACCTTAGTTAAAAACACAACTCTAGAGGACCTAACAGAAAGTGTCAGGAGGTATACTAGAAATCTTTTAAAACAAACTGGTCGAAAAACACTAAAAACCAGAAAAAACCTCCTAATCCTTGGTGTTTAAAGGATAACAAAACCAAAAAAACCTACATGGAGTCCTATTTCATGCTTGGGGTCAAAACGTAGTCCACCCCTGATGTGGTCCACCATAGTTGGAATCATGTAGTCCGCCATTGTTGCAGTCCTGTAGTCCTCCCATATCATACATACAACGATAATTATCAATATTACTTTTACTTATTAGATCATAAGCTCATAACTTCAAAATTTTATTGTTAATGCATCTTGTCATATTGCAACAATCTGCTACACGTTATTCTTACATTCCTCTAACATGGTTCTAGAATTCAATATAACTAAGTTGATTGATGCAAAACATGATTCAATGTGCTCTTCTATAATATATACTTCTTATCAAAGTTAATTAAAATTAGCATCCTTAAATAGTGAGCTCAGTCTTAGACGACATTAATCATTTTATTAGTTTTGGGATGAGATTATTTGGTGATTGTTTTTTTTTTTAATTCACTGTGATTCCTTTAAAAAACAATTGGATCACCCAATCCTCTAAGATCATCCACTCGATTCCAATATAAAGCTGAATTATCAAGAGTGAGCCATATGAAATTTCGATATTAAATGTGTGAAAATAAGTGTCCTTTTCATGAAATAATCGTTAATTAGAATGAAAAAAAATAACACATAACATTGTAATAATGATTTATAATATAATAGTAAATT
>ML779381.1:176538-192609 GCA_009831015.1 Picea engelmannii
GGGAAATTTTTAGTGAATCTTTTTCTTTGTTTAGTGATCCTCACATCATGTCAGGACCAAGTGTTTCATCGAGTGTGGATGAGCCATAAATCCCATCCATAAGTGGGACTGGGGGCATCCCTGTGATATCCACATTACCTTCCCTGGGCACCATTAGACCTACATTGTTTATTCCTTTTTCTATGGTTCCCTCGATCTGGGGGACGCCTGTTGTGTTTTTCGTTTCCATCTGTCAATCTACCTAGTGTTCCCACACCCATTCCATCCATTCTGATGCCCACATATGGATCTTTTTCCAGTGGGGGGCCGAGCCTTGGTTTCAGCTTGGGGGGTGGAGTTATTTCCACCTCCACCATTCCTTTGAGTGACTTGACATCGTCAAGTGTTGGTTTACCTTTTGGACGAAACATTCCTAGTGGTTTTGGAGCTATCCCTAATCAACCTGGGGGAAGTACTATGTCAATAGGGTTTAACTTCCCATGGGTTAGCACACCTTTCCTTGGGGGTAACTTTTCACAATGGGGAAGATTTCCCTTTATTAATACCTCCGGTCCTGGGGGGTTATTACCTGGGACTAATTTTGAGAATATGTTTCCGTTAGGTTCTACACATACCCTTGGAGGAAATCCCCTCAGGGGTATGTTTGGTCCTGGGAGAAGCCATTCTATTGGAAGTACCACCATCCATGTGGGCACTCACTCTTTTGGAACATCTCAACCCTTTGGTAGTATGAACATAGGGGGATCCAAGGTTCATCTGGGAAAGCAGAGACTTCATCTCCCTCCCAGTATTCATTTTCTCATATGCCATTTCCTTTCCTCGCATTGTTAGACTTACCCAATTTTTCACGTTTGACAAATGATCCTATCTTCCACAACCCTTCATGGCTGGTTATTCCCACAAAACTACCGTTAGAATTCCCCAAATTTGATGGAAATCCAAGAGAATACCCCTCCATGCACATCATGACATATCACTTGTGGTGCTCATCCAATCACTTATGATAGTGTGAGGTTACGTGTTTTCCAAATATCCCTGACCAAAAGTGCTACCAAATGGTATATTGAATTAAAAGGAACTTCATTTAAAAGTTTCAACATCTTGGCAGTGGCATTTCTAATGCATTACCAATTACCCATATGGTATGAGATAGGAACAAAGCTCTTGAAATCACTGCATTAGGATACCGTCACTCACATTTTTTATCATATTCATGAATAGCAATGAAGATGTAGGATGATCAAGACCCAAATCCCAGATAATCTCTTGATGGAGTGGTTCATCAAGTCTCTCCTACCAACCATTTCCAAGGATGTAGCTATGGATGGGGCGGCTACTAAAGAGTAAGCTATCATGTGTGCCCAACACTTAGATTTGATTTACTCTCAGTCATGCACCCTATATGATATTATCCTGTATTCTCCTAGGCCATTGAAAGATCCAAAGAAACCAAACCTAGGATCCCATGCGGTTGGTGTGGTTGGTTTTTTTTCCCATGCCTCCATGGGAAAGTTAGCTAACCAAATGGATCACATGTCTATCTCATCACACTCATCAACTTCTGGCTCTAATCCTCAAACAACAATGGTCCTTACTCATACATCCAAGGTGAATTCAGTGCAATCCATGCAATCGAAGAATCCTCAACAACTTGGAGGAAAGAAAAAGTGGAATAAAAAAAAAAATCCCAACATTGAGAAAGGGACCTCTCCCACCCAAAACAATCAAGGGGGGTGGGGGGAAGAGAAGAAGAAGATTCGGTTCCCCTGCATGATTTGTGGGGAGGGCCACCCTACTCATGAGTTTCCTTGAAAGGATGAGGTCCATCGATTTTTGGCTCAACAAAGAGGTCCCCAACAACATGTTTTCCTAACTCATCCTTTTCCCCCTCACCCCCAACACATGGTTACAAACAATCCTTCTCCTCTGTAAGGGGGCATGGAAGGTATCCCTCAACATGAGGGATCTTCCTTGAATGCTTGTATTTTCATGTGTAACTAGACAATCAATTTGTAGACTCGAGCCAAGAATTAAGACACTTCCAAACCTACTCTTGTTGTTCATGAATCAACATTCTTCCCAACTTGGTGTCCCTCTTCAAATTGAGAAGCCATCCTTTGACACATCTCTTTTTCCCCCGAAGGGAATTCTTCAACACATGACACATAATCCTAATTCATGCAGGGCCACCCACAACTACAATATTGTGGAAGACTTAGCTCAGGCACCCAAGGCCATGTCTTCACTCGAAGTTTTCCAAAGCTGCCCAATGTAGCAGAAATCCTTGTTGCCCACCATAGGTGGGGTTGATCCCTCAGATTCGATTTTGATAACCTTCGATTCCGATAAGGTTACTCATAGGATGTCCCATCAAGTATACTTCTAGATCAAAGTGTGATCAATGGGGAAAAATATCTTCCGAACTGTGTTTGATGAAGGAACCTCAACTTGCATCATGTCTATTTCTTGTTGGAAGGCCCTCACCTCTCCTAAGATCGACACTTCTGCAACATTGTTGAAAGAATTATATGGACATATGTTCCAACCCCATGGGATAATCACTTCCTTACCCATTGAGTTAGGTGGTAAGACTGTCTCTATTGTTGTGGAGGTTGTTGATGAAACTCTTGAGTATAATATGTTACTCGGACGCACTTAGTTCTATGAGATGACTGCAATTGTCTCATCTACCTTTAGGGTCTTATGCTTTCCTCATCAAGGGAAAATAGTGATGATCGATCAACTTGCGTTTTGTACCCCAGACCTTCGATCCAATGCAAGGTATAATGTGCCCTTTTTCGATGATGCCCAATAGTCTTATATTAGTGTCAGTGGAAGGATTTTCAAAGAGACTTCACTAATGGGAAAATTCCCTCTTCCCCCACCACCTCGTGCTATGAACATTTCTCCTATCAACATGATTTCATCATTTACCAGTAGACCCTTTAGATCCATCGATCCTTGGGTGGTACCTCGTCCCGAGGATGTGGAATCATCTGGAGCTTCCCTGCCACCCAACACGTTTGATATTGTCTGTTTGCACCCAATTCGTCACTTGGTGAGCAAATAAAGGGTGCTTACATGCCCAGTTGGGTCTTGCTAGGCATGACAGCTGTAGAGGAAAAGGTTACAAAGAGAAACAACAAAACTATAAACAAGAAATAAAGTAAAACAAATTAAAACTATGAGCATATTAAAAATAAATAACAAGGACAACAAAACCAATATCACCAATGTTTTGAGCTGGTCTATTGATGAAATCCAAAGCATAATGAAGAAAGGGAACTGTGGTTCCTTCTTCCTCCAAAGGAAGGCTCTTGAGGCCCTCACAAACTTGCTCTCCTTACAATGAAAAATTGAGAATGATGGTGAAAGAACTCCAAGCACATTCACTCAATGGAGAGGTGAATGGCTCTATGAAATGATGCCTATGTGTTATTGTCAAAGAGTGAGTCTTTAACAATCTTAGCAGCATAACAATACATGAAATTCCTTGAGAAAATGATGGTTCTTCATGGCTTTTTATAGCATAGCATTGGGTGATTATGTAACCTCTTTGGAGTGTGAAAAGGGGCTCTTTAGGGCTCAATTAGGTCTTTGATCAGCCCACCATGCGGATTCAGCTCAGATTTGGGGTCAAATCGACTTGGGAGCTGATCCATTAGTGGTTGGGAGGCCGACCAATTTCAATAAATGCGCCGTTTAGCAGGTGCACGTGTTTTTCTCCCAACAGCCGCGCATCATGCGTGTATGTGCACATTGTACGTTGCTGTTACGCGCATATGCGCGCGCACCAAGATTCTGTAAAGCGCCCTTCAATTTTTTGGTTACTTTGTATAGTTTTTGACCCTTTTGTAATGCTATGGAATTAATTCTGTGCCATGAATGACTTCATTCCTGTTTTGATAATGTGGAGTTCTTGTTGCCATGTGCGGATGAGATTTCAGTGATAACAGATGCCCCCTGATGGATGAGGTTAGGAGCACACGTATAGCCGAAATCCATCAATGTTTCTTTTACTGAGAATGGTGTTGCAAGGGAGAGCAAGAGTGGGACCATGTATAGAAATCCTTTGGAGAAGAAAGGAACTTGTAGAACCCGACCTTCTACAAGGTGCGTAACAATATACAACTGTGTACAAATGAGGCGGGCATGCCCCATGCTCATGTGATGTAACTCTGACAAAAGATGACGGAAATGTTGGTGTAGACAACTACAACGCCCTCGGGGGCGGTAATGATAAAGGTAGAAGACAATTCTGCAAAGGAACATACTCTGAACAATAGGCAATGATCACAGGAACAAGCAGCGACAATGATGCGGGCAGTGATGGCCCTGCCAAGTTCAGAGGTCTTCGACAAATGATAATAATAACTGTAATAGTCGCAAAGTAAGACCCATCATAACATGAGAAAGTGTTGGCGTCGAATGTTAGGGGGGTCAACGACATCAGGGAGCAATGGTGGTTCCCCCTGTGCCATCCGAGATCTCTCATTGAATGGAAAATGAGAATCAAGATACTGTCGCCCTTCTGGAAAAGTGTGCTGATGTCGACAAAAGGGGGACGTGACTCCCAGAAGCAAAGGGCTTCGTGGAATCTACTGTGGTGAGGAAGTGGTAGAGGTACATGGACGAAGTCAAGAAGTGGGAAGACTCAAGACTGCCCTTGGTTGGAGGGTGTATGATATAATGAGTGGCCGCAACCGTGTGATAAGATCGAGTGTTAGGGGGACGACAAGACCAGTGATAAGTTGTGCCAGAGGTGGGACAAGGTGAACAAATTCAGAGGGTAAAGGTAAGTGACCTGGGTAGTGCTCTGAAGATATGGACGATGCTGGCAAGGGTAAATGAGAAGTAATGCTCCAACCAAAGGTGACATGGGTTGCGTGTGGCCAAAAGGAAAGAAGGCCGCCAACAGTGACGACAAAAGCAAATAACTGGAAATAAAGGTGTTTGTACAATAAATAATGAATAATTTTGGAAAAATCTACAAATACAGAAATGGGTGCCCCAGTGTGAAATGAGTGCGCCAGGGAGGGCAGAAACTTTGTGGAAAACTGATGAAGGGTGGGGGCCCCATTGGTGAATTTCTGTATGAGGTAGGTAAAATGAAGATAGGTTCGCAGATGGGCAAACTGATGGTGGATGAAATGGTGGGTTCGTGATCTTGCGGAGGTGCAGGTAAAAAGAACGTAACCATATAGCAAAGATCTGGGAGTCCATATGGGAAGCTAGCAAAATGAGGAAAAGAAATATGTGGTTGATCTGCAACATAATGAAAGACTATCAGGACTCCCATCCCTAAAGGGTAATGAAGAACGACATGAGTGTCAAAAGTGCCAGAAGGTGCTATGAATGGGACAACTCATGTGGGTAGGAAAGCTATCGGGTAATAGTACTGATGATGCAAAATGGAGGTGTGAGTACTACAGAGTCGGGAACGGGGTGTCCTAAAGGCCAATATCAGAGGGGGTGACTAGAAATGTAAATGCAATACAACGGGAGAGACTACATGCCAGTGTTGAGTATATACCTGAAGGAATGATGTGGAGAGATGATGATCAAGTACCTGCACATAGAACAACCAAATAACCAAAGTGAACAATATCTGAAGAGAAGCAAAGATATGAGCATGTATTAGATAAATGTGACAATTCGCATGCGTACCTGACCATGATATGAAAAAAAGTGCCCCGGGGGCCCAAAATGAAAAGTGGCCCAGGGACAGCTGTAACGTAGGCGGCGGGATGCTGATCCCGTGGCTGAAGACGGTTCGAAAAATGGACGCCGTGGGCTCCCGGAATGGTGAGTGGAAGTTTAGAAAAAGGCCTATATATAGCAGTAGGGCCCACATTGCCACCTCATTTGTACCTGCTGCTACAGTGACTAGACGAGCAGATTCAGAGGAGATTGAGTGATTCCGGGAGCACGAGATATCCGATTGACGGTGTGCGAGTATCAGGTTAGTGGTCTGATCTTCCTGCATAGAAATAGGTTTCTAATTTTTGGGCAGGGTAGGTACGGGGGGTCGTACAAGGGGTTTTAGGGGATTTTGACTAGGGTGTGGGCCCACATGCACGGGCGATTCAGTGGAAGGCGCGCATACGTGTGCGCTTGTCCACAGAATAAACGTGCATTGGTGCACGTGAGAGGGAATTTAAGGCGCGCCCTAGGGGCGCACCTGTGAGTTTGATAGGTGCGCACCAGTGCGCGCCTGTGGGGTGAATAGGCGCGCTCTCGAGCGCGCCTGTGAGTTTGAAAAGTGCGCTCGGAAGCACGCCTGTAGGGTGAACAGGCGCGCTCACGAGCACGCTTGTGAGAAAAATAGGCACGCATACGTGCGCGTCTGTATAGTGAACAGGTGCGCATGTGTGCGCGCCTGTGGGTGGTGAAACCGCACCTAAGAGGCAAGGTTGAAGGGTAAAAAATGAGTCTTTTTGACGCCTTTGATGGTTGTAGAAGCTGACATAGCACTCTGTGTTGATTTGCAGGTTGCCCACAGTGACTATGGATGTGCGGTGGCGTGAGCGAGACTGGGCACAGTTGCGGGACGCTGTGGCCAATGCAGGGCCTGTGGTTCGAGCGGCTTTAGCAACCAGTGGGTTGCTAAAGTTTTTTGAGTGCCCGTTGATACGGGCACAGGAGTACTTACTCCAGTTCCTACTCCAGATGTGGAGCCCAGATCTGCACTGCTTCCTCATGCGAGGAGAGCAGATCCCCTTCACTGCGGTGGAGGATATATATTTCTTGACTGGGCTCCCCTTCCAGGGAACACCGCTGCCGGCAGAGCCTGCTCTATCTAGGGATACTCACTTGGCTGATGTCAGTCGACGATATTGCTCAGGTGAGAACTACATGTCTGGGACTGTAGTGAGTATCAGTGGTTTGGATTCCCTGTTGCATCGTTGCATAGCGACGATGATTGTTCGGGTGTATGGGTCACTAGCAACCCAATGGATCAGTGGTGGCCAGCTGCTAGTGATGGAGAGGGTGGTGGTGGGCCGTGAGTGGTTCACCTGGGGTTTGACACTGCACGCGCGGATGATTGCGCAGCTGGACCGTTGTCGATCCACAGGTACCGGGGAGTTTGCTTTTGGCTCCATCCTGGTAGCCTGGTTTTTGGGGAGGGTGCCGATGCTGCGCCCACGGGTTCTTCTAGAGGCGCCTGGGGCGCAAGAGCCTCGACTGAGGCAGTGGTCTCAGATTTTGGTTCGCCACGGTGGTGGTGAAGGCAGGCATTACTTTACGGTGCAAGCGACATAGATCTGGCGGCAGATGCCGCAGGTCATACTTCGATACCCCTATGCTGGGGTGGACTTCCGGGGGGACTCGGATATGGTATTGCCTCCTGGGGAGGTTTTTGATCACCGAGGTATGTTGAGTTGTGTATATGTTTTTGAGTTATGTGATGTTTTGATATATCGGTTCACATATGAGATAGACGTTGATACGATCATTTGTTTTTTGTTTGGTGCATGTGCATATGTAGCACCTCGCGGGCGCGAGGTGGAGTTTCAGAGAGCGTCGGTTCAGTGAGAGCCGGAGAGATTGCAGCGTGGAGAGAGGCATCAATGAGATGAGGCCGCGGGGCCCCCAGCAGGACCTGAGAGGGTAGTGAGGAGGCGTCGATTAGATGATCCTGGTGTAGGACCATCACATGCTCCTCCAGCGGCAGCCGGAGTGGACGTGGATGACATACGCCATCGTCTGGAGATGGTACTGCAGGACGTGCCTGAGGGAATGTGGATCCGTATCCAGGATGAGGGGTTCCTGGAGCAGTGCATTGGATTACCGCCACCATGGCGAGGTATAGTGCAACGAGCAGTTGTGCTCGCCGCTATGACTAGCAGACGCTTGCCGCCTGGGCAGGGGGGTCCTGCGGATGTTCCACCACCACCGCCTGGGGCCGGTGGGGGTGGGCCACCACCTCCTCCTGAGGGAGGAGCAACTGGGGGTGCGATAGAGGCACCTTGATGTATGATGTATATTGTAGACCTTTTTGATTATATAGGCTGGTGAGCCGTTTTTTGTACCGAGATGTAGCACGGGCCTGCGGGCCGATGTATTTTTTGTATGTAAACATTCGGGTGGCCTAAGGGGCCCATATATATATATATATGAGTATACATATCTTTGAGATCCAGATGTGGTTTACATGTGTTTTTTGTTTGATGATGATGATGTCGATTCTATCTATATGCTGTGACAGGATGTATGAGATGTTTATGTATGTGTAGCTTGATGTGAGATATGCCAATCTAACACCATGTTAGCTATTTCATCTGTTGTTTGATTCAATTCTCTTGGAATATGTGTAAATGTAATGGAATCAAAATGTTGAGATAATAATCTAACCTGTAGGTATTTGCGAAAGAGGCACGGATCGCGTACATGGTACACATTGTTGAGCTGAAGAACGACTATTTGGGAGTCGAGGAAAACGCTAAGGTGACGAATATGATGATGTTGGGTGTCAGTCAGGAGGCCAAGGACAACAGTGTATTCGGCTTGGTTGTTGGTTGCTGGTCCCAAACATATGCCACTGGAATGTAGCATTTCATGTGAAGGGGTGTAGAGAGCCCAAGCAGCCGAAGCGAGATTTTGCATCCAATGGCTGGCACCGTCGGCATAACCGATGTGGTAAGCTGGTGGAGAAGTCATCTGTCAATAGCACAAAGGATAGTTTAGATGAGGGGAAAAAAAGATTAAAAACGCTAGAAAAGAAAAGAACCTAAAGTAGCATGACTACGTTTAAGCATAAAATTTCTTGAGGTATAACCCATTGACGGGTTCTTTGAGTGAGAGGCCCTCGGGGGAGGGCAAGATGTATGCACCTTTGGTGAGGCAATGTTGGATGATGTAAGGGCCATGCCAAAATGATTCAAATTTGCCATGGCCAAAGGTATCATGAGCGATATCATAGGCTAGGACAAGGTCGCCTTCGCGAAATGATCGAAGGTTGACATGGCGATCAAAGGTAGCCTTGGATCATTTTTTATCTACCTCATTGTTCTGTAATGAGGATCGATGATCCTCATCCAGAGACTCCAAGTTCAGCAAGCACTTCTCCATTGGAGCAGTGTCAGGTAAAAGCTCAATTGCGGTGCGAAGGGTGGGAATTTCGCACTCGATGGGAAGAGTTGCCTCAATCCCATGGACTAAATGAAATGGCATGAAACCTGTAGCTGTCTTTACTGCCGTTCGGTAAGCCCATAGCGTGGAAAATAACATATGATGCCAATTGGTTTTGTGTTTATTAACCGTGCGCTGTAACATGGTCTTGAGGACTTTGTTCACTACCTCGACCTGTCCGTTTGACTGAGGGTAATATGGTGAGAGAAGCCTAACCGAGAGGAGAGTTCGACGAATATCTCATTCTTGAAGTGTTTCCCATGATCGGAAACGAGTTGGAGTGGTACTCCGAACCGGGATATGACATGGTTGAAGAAAAAACGTGCTGCAGTGTCAGCGGTGTTGTTGAAGGTGGGCATAGCTTCGGCCCATTTGGTGAAGTAATCAACGGCGAAAACAATGTATTTGTGACCATTGCTAGAGGGGGGATTACAAGTCATAAAGTCAATGCCCCATTTACAAAAGGGGCCTGCAGAAATGACAGGGTGAAGAAGAGTGGGGGGAGCACGGGCTTTGTTGGCATAGAGCTGACATTGCCCACATCGTTTCACGGCATGAATGAAATCGTGAAACATGATAGGCCAAAAGTAACCGGCCCGGATAATATTTTGCGCGGTGGAGATACTGAAAAGATGGCCACCGCATGCGCCGCTATGGAATTTGTTTAAGACTCTATCAACCTCGTCAATAGTTAGGCAATGACGAAGGATGGTGTCAATGCCCTACCGATATAGGATGTCGCCGATGATCATCTCGTGATAGGTGGTTTCTGAACTTTTGAGTTCGTAGGTAGACGAGAAGGTCGCCATACCAAGGATCATCGGAGGCGATGTAAAAGAGATGTTCGTCAGGAAAGTCGATATTGACAGGGGGTATTGGGTGTGTCAGAGGGGAGGGTCGTGACAAGTTCGGTGAGAACAAGGGCCTTCTTACTCTTTGGTGTTGAGAACTTGAGGTCGTACTCCTGAAGGATAACGATCCATCGAGCGAATTTGCCATTAACTTGTTGACGACTGAGAAAATATTGCATAGGGTTGGAATCTATGATGACCTTGGTGGTACGAAGCAGAATGTAATGGCGTAGTTTCTGGACTGCAAGGACAACTACAAGAGCAAGTTTCTCTTCATGTTTGTACTTCAAGGGTGGGCCTGAGAGGTTCTTACTGACATAGTAAATGACGTGTTCACGATTTTCATCTCCGAGCTGGACGAGGATGCCGACTACTGATACAGCTGATGCTGATACGTAGAGGATGTAGTCGCGATTGTAATTAGGTGCACTAATCAAAGGTGCATTGGAAAGCGCTGTTTTAAGATCGTCAAACGACTGCTGGGCATAATCGTCCCAATGAAAAGGGATGTCGTGACGCAGTAAGCGAAGGAAACCGTGTGCACGTATAGCATAATCAGGAACAAAGCGTCTAAGAAAGTTGGATTTTCCCTGTAGACTCTGAAGTTGCCGTAAATTCCGAGGAGGTGGAATTTCGGTGATGGCTTGGACCTTAAGGGGGTCCACGGTGATACCGCTTTGTGAAACAATGAAACCAAGGAGGTGCCCTACGGTGACGCAGAACACACACTTGAGAGGGTTTAAGCGGATGTTGTACTGATGACACCGTTGAAAGAGGATTCGTAAATCATCGAGGTGTTGGGTGCGTTTCTTGGATCGAGCGGTGAGGTCGTCCAAGTAGGCTAGGATGATTGCAGCCAGATCGTGAAATATGTATGTCATGGCCCGCTGGAAAGTTGCGCCAGCATTCTTTAAGCCGAAAGGCATGACACGATATGAAAAAGTCCCCCATGGGGTAATGAATGCGGTTTTGTACTGATCGGCTGGGTGGATTTGTATTTGGTTATAGCCAGAGAAGCCATCCATAAAGGAGAGAGCCTCATGGCCGGCGCAATCGTCGATAATCTGATCGATGAAAGGCGTTGGGAATTTGTCCTTTGGACATGCATTATTGAGATCGCGAAAATCGGTGCAGATGCGGATAGAGCCTTGTTTTTTGTCGATGGGTACAGGGTTGGAAATCCATGAAGTATAAGCGATGGGGTAAATGAATCCGGCCGTACGCAATTTGTCAATTTCAGCTTTGATAGCCGCGGCCTTAGATGGGTGTAGTGGTCGCTGCTTCTGGCGAAATGGTGTGATGTCAGGCCAGGTGTCAATGCAATGCTCGACAATAGATGGGTCAAGGCCAGGCATCTCTGTGTATGACCAGGCGAAAATATCCCTATATTCCTGAAAGAGGGATTTATATGCGGCAATTTCCTGAGGAGTGCAAGCAGATCCAATGATGATTTCTTCGACGATGCCCGGTTTAATGGAAATGTTGATTTTGATGGTGGGGGAAATGTTAGCTAGATTACCTTCTTCAAAAGTGTTGGGTGCAGGAATGGGATTGTTGAACCAATCGATAAGCCCTGATGGGATAAAATCTTTGGTTTCGACCGCGTAAATGGGATTGTGGCTAGGAGGCATGAGGGCTTCCTGCGGAAGGAAGAGAGCACGATGATGTAGTGCATCCCAGGGAGAGTCTGGGCATTGTAGTGCTTTCAGGATTTCTTCGTCGCATTGGAAATGACGGGAATATAATGGATCATGAGGAGTGATCTCAGTGATAGTGTGATTGCCCCTTGCTGAAGAAACAAAGGGGGTATCGCTAGGAGAGGGTGAGGGTGCACTCGACATAAACCATATATTGAGGTACTGAGGGGTACCCGTAGTGGTGGGATGGAGAGTCTCCACAGGGGGATGAGCAAGAGAGTTGGGTGGATTACAGGGTAACTCCTCAGATATGTCATCTAAGAACCAAGGAGGGGTTGGGAGTGCCTCAGGTTTAGGTGAAATGATATGTAGATCTACCAGTGGAGAAGTAAGGTCAATTACTGCCTCGATGAGTTGGTGCAGCAGGGCCAACTGACGTTGCCTATATTCTATGATCATAGGACATTGGTAGGTAAAATGAGCCAATGAATCGCAAAGAGAGCAAGGGCATCTCATGCGTTCATTGACTGAAGTGGTGACATAGCGAATGTTAGTGATTTTTGTTGTGGAGGACGTGGCAGGGCGTGGGTTGTTCTGAAAGTCTTGGCTTATGATAGCTAATGCCTGCCGAAAACGAGGCAGTGCTGGACAATGATGGGTGTAATGGCCATACTCAGAACAAATGGCACATGCGAATTTGGTCCTCAACCCTTTACTACGGGAAGGTTGAGTGGTAGCAGTAGTAATGGGTGGTGTGGGGGTGGGATTGGGGGGAATAAAATTCCGTAATTCCGGTAGTGATGGGCAGTTGTTGGTTTGGTGACCCTCTTTGTCACACAATGCGCAAGGTGGCGAGATGCGTGGAGGAAGTGGATCTGTGGGATCCTTCTTCTTTCTCCTGCCCCCAGTGGTAGCAGGGGGGGTAGGGAGTATGGGGGTGGTGGGGGTATTGGGGGTGAGGACATGAATCATCATGGGGAGGCCTTCCTGTGGGCGAGGGACCATCTCAGGTGGGTGTAAGTACCACACTGGGATTGCTAGCACCATATTGGGTAGTGTGAGCATTGTGGCTACCTGAAAAGATTCTACACCGGGTGGGGGGTAAAAGAAGGGAATTTGAGTGAGGGGTCGGGGAACTATCTCCCAAATGGGACTAGGCCCTTGAGGGGATGTGGATTCATGGAATGTAGGGGTCGATGAGTGCGTAGGAGGCTCCGGTGGGAGTGGTGCTGTGACTGTTGAGATGTCAGGAATGACTGAAGCCTCCTGAGGAGGACGAGCATCCTCCTGGTGACTTTCGTTAAAGGAGATGACACATACTTGACCGGAGGGTAGGAGTGGTGGAGCTCCATGGTATGTCCCTAACAAGGATGGATCTTTGAAAATACCAGGACCCATCTTGATGAGTGGATATGCATCTTTGTTGGTGTGAATGAGAGGAAGAATGTTATCGAGGTTGGCAGATGGGTTAGGTTCATAATGCGAAACTTGGTCAATGGTTACAATCTTCCCGTTGTGGGGAAACATGATTGTTCGAAAGACGGATGATGCCACTGCCTTCATAGCATACATGTAGCTACGTCCGAGCAAGATATTGTACTCAAGTGGAGCGTCGATAACTTCGATGTCAATGAGAATAGTTTTTCCCCTGAGTTCCACGGGGACATTTTGGAAGAGCCCTTCAGGAGATGATGGTCGTCCGTCGTAAGCTCGTAAGGTGATGGCGGAAGGTATGAGTTCTAGGGAACCAAGTTTCTGCCATACCGTTTTGGACATGATGCATGTAGATGCCCCTTCATCGATGATACACCGATGGATGGTGATGTTCCGTATTTTTACTAGTATTTGAATAGCAACTGCAGCGGGAAGACACAGTTCGCAGCTATCAAGGTCAAAGGTGATGAGTCGAGTATCGGTAGGGTCGACTGCGCCCAGGGCGGAAAGTAGTGATTTCCGCTGTGAAGGGAAAGTTTGGAGGACTTCCAAAACTGACATGGCAGCCGAGGATTGTGCCAAGTCATCGACCAAGCTGTAGTTATGTGCAGCCCTAGCCTGCGGATTGTGCACATTCCTGCGCAAGGGAATGCGAGGAATGCATAATGGTGGTTCGGCGAAAGGGCGTGGGATTACCAACGGAGGTCCCGTCGGTGCAGGGTTTGTCTCTAGAGAGATAGGAGTAGACTCAGCTATTGTAGGATAATGACGGTTACGTGTTTGCAGAAGGATTTCTTCCTCACTGGTGAGGAGTATCGTTTGATCGGCTGGATTGTTGGGGTTGTGGTATTGACCCACCTGGGGTGGGTGGTGCTACTTATCCTGTTGGGTGTTTATCACACCTTGATGTGGGATAGGATTTTGCAGTACAACGGGAGGGGGTTGTTGCACATATTGTTGTTGTGCCTGCTGTGGGGCAGGTTGCACAGGGGAGGGGGGAAGGCTCCCTGAGTCTTTCAACCTTTTGAAATCAGCGATCTGGGGGAAATGGTGAGTGTAGTGACCAAACATGCCACAAAGAGCACAAGGGTGGATGGTTTTAACCGTATTCCGCCCTTGGCGTTTGTTGTTATTGCCCCCCTGGGGGTTTTGGTTCCCTTGGTTCTGGTTGCCCCCAGTGGGTTGATGCTGTGGGGGTTGATTCCCGCCTTGACCAGGGTTGTTGTTATTCCTGTTCCTTCCTTTCCTCTTGTTGTTGTTTGAGGGATGAGTTGGATTAGCTGTGTTGAACTGTTCAAAATTTTGGTATTGTTGAGCAGCAGAAGGTTGAACAAAGTTTACTCCCGTATGAGGATATGGGGGAGCCATGGGTTGTGGAGGACCAGGAAAAGGAAAGTAGGGATTCTGTGGTGGTGCCTCTCCATAAGGTACATAGGAAGGCGTGCTGCTTTCACTAGTACTATACGATGATGTGGAGGGAGGACCACTGGTGGTTGGAGGAGGTGGATTTATGGGGGGTGCCGGTGGTGGTCCACTGATGGGTGGAGGTATAGCAACAGGATACGACTGTTGATAGGGGGGTGGGGGGTAATAAGAAGTGCCCCCATATTCCGGTGGGTATTGAGGCATTCCATACATCTGTGGTGGTTGGGGTTGTGGATTATGGTGTGTGGTGGCACCTATTAGTCCGTCTGCAGAGTGAGACATCCCAGGTTTGTCTTGACCAAATGGCACAGGTTTGGGAGGATCAGGAAGTACTGTGTATAAGTACCCCGACTATGCGTAAATGAGATCATATTGCTGGGCTTTACTGATGGCTTCCTCTTCATATTGAGGGAAGGTAGAAGCGACATCCTTTCCAAGGAGAGCGACAAGTGATCTAAGAAACCAGTCAAGGCATTGCTGTTTGGTGGTTTCTGCTTTACACAAACTACGTCGCCTACACCACTCATGAATGTGGTCAACGATGTGGGTGGATGAGGTCTGTTTGAAGTTAGACAGTAGTTCTAGACCATTGTCATGGCAGGCGGGTAATTGGAAGAAAGTTAAGAACGCTTTGGCCAATGACTCAAAGGTTGTGTGTGACCCTGATTTTTCTTCGACATACCATTTGGCCGATGGGCCTGTAAGTGTGCATTGAAATAGTCGTAGTCTGATAGAGTCGTCCATGATGCTATTAGAAGAACACCATAGATGAAAATTCATGACATGATTGGCAGGGTCATCCCCTGCCTTCCCTTCAAACTTTGGTATGTCTGAAGGAAGTTTTGTTGGCATTGCAGGCCATGTGGCGTCATGCAATATAGGATCATTAGTGAGCTTGGTGAGATTCGGAATGTTGAGAGAGGCCAAGTATGGCATCTGTAGTGGGGGTGGAGGGTTAGCTCCGGCCATGATGTGTTGTGAACCTGACCCTTGATGGGGACTAGGTGGGTTGGTGCTCCCTCCTTGAGAGGAAGTGGGTCCCCCGCTTCCGTGTAAAGGAGAGAGAGTAGATGGGTAACCTTGGGAAGTGGACCCAAGTAATGTAGAACCAAGCAAAGATGATCCTAAGATAGTGGCACTCACAGGAGTGTGTGAAGGAGGTACCGATGCGTGGGTACGACTAGATACTCCCCCTAATATAGGAGGAAGGTTGAGTAAGCGTCGTGAACGACGGGGGTTCTGTGGTTCCCCTATGATGTCAGACTAGTTGTGTGAAATGTGTGCAACAAGTGGTGAGAGAATATAGAAACAAGAGCCTTTTGCTGTGACAGTCTACCCAATATATATATCAAAGTCAAACTATAATCAGATGTGCATCATACATAAATGAGAAAGAAGCATATATGTGGGTAAGAGGTTTTTGTTTGCGTGGGGGAATCAAAAGGAAAACAAATGCTCGTGTCCTAGAAGACGTAACGTCCTTCCTCTCAAATAGCACTGGACCTTCCAATAGCTCTCAACAGTGGGGTCTGAAGTCACTGGAAGAGACACTAGTGAAGGATGAAATAACTGGTTATAATGAGGGGTAGAGG
>ML779381.1:193544-234216 GCA_009831015.1 Picea engelmannii
GAAACTAGCATGTGGACATGTGGTCCGTTACTATCCTTTAACTCCCTATGTGTGAGTTAATCTAGAAAAAGCATGAAACTATCCTAGATTGAACATGTGGGCATGTGTGGGCCCGTTACAAACCTTTAAACTCTCCTAGTTTTATGATCTAAGAAAGCAAAATTCCAACCACTATCCTACTTTTGTGACATGTGGGCATGTATGGGCCCGTTACAAATTTAAGATATGTTTGAAAAATGAAACTAAGAGGGGTCCAAAAAAGGCCTTTGTCCTCTCCTAAAGGTTTTTTGAAATTTTTGTTTAAGGGAGATGAGATCGTTTTCGCAATCCTTTTCTGGTTCTCAAGATCGCTTGATGGCGCAAGAGAAGAGCATACTCAAGATTGTTACTTGCAACTTCTAGTCCCAAAATGTGAGTTTAGATGTGATTAGAATTGATGTTCAACTTAGATTTATAAACCAAAGAAAGCCATCCATGTGGAAAAAAAAAAAAGGGAAATTGATTTTTATCCACCTAAGTGCCTATGTTTGTTTGATTACCCCCTTTATAAGTTGAGGGGTCTAAGTGGTGCAGTATTTAGAGCATGCATATCATCATTCTTAAGAAGGAAAATGATTTTCCCCACATCCAAGACCTTACAATGCAAATTTTAGTGCAGATGCACGGCCTCCAGTGTGGACAGAGGCGCATATGGCGCCTGTGCGCTTACAGAACTGAGAAACAAAGCGCATGCATGCAGAGAGAAACTATTGAATAGGTGCATGCGCGCACGATGCACGCCTGTGGGGTGGAATAACTGCACGCCTGTGAAAAAAAACTGAGAAGAAAAATCCGGATGGATTTCTCTCAAATCTTTTGTGAATTGACTGGTTAGCAGGTCGGCAGGGGCCGGTTTGTGAACCTGCAAGTTAATGAAATCAAAAGGAAAGCAAAATGAACCCAAATGAGGGAGGAATTGATACCAACTCCCCAGTGGAGTCACCGATCTGTTTGCACCCAATTCATCACTTGGTGAGCAAATAAAGGGTTCTTACATGCCCAGTTGGGTCTTGCTAGGCATGACAGCTGTAGAGGAAAAGGTTAGAAAGAGAAACAACAAAACTATAAACAAGAAATAAATTAAAACAAATTAAAACTATGAGCATATGAAAAATAAATAACAAGGACAACAAAACCAATATCACCAATGTTTTGAGCTGGTCTATTGATGAAATCCAAAGCACAATGAAGAAAGGGAACTATGGTTCCTTCTTCCTCCAAAGGAAGGCTCTTGAGGCCCTCACAAACTTGCTCTCCTTACAATGAAAAATTGAGAATGATGGTGAAAGAACTCCAAGCACATTCACTCAATGGAGAGGTGAATGGCTCTATGAAATGATGCCTATGTGTTATTGTCAAAGAGTGAGTCTTTAACAATCTTAGCAGCATAACAATACATGAAATTCCTTGAGAAAATGATGGTTCTTCATGGCTTTTTATAGCATAGCATTGGGTGATTATGTAACCTCTTTGGAGTGTGAAAAGGGGCTCTTTAGGGCTCAATTAGGTCTTTGATCAGCTCACCATGCGGATTCAGCTCAGATTTGGGGTCAAATTGACTTGGGAGCTGATCCATTAGTGGTTGGGAGGTCGACCAATTTCAATAAATGCGCCGTTTAGCAGGTGCACGGGTTTTTCACCCAACAACCACGCATCGTGCACGTATGCACACATTGTACATTGCTGTTACGTGCATATGCGCGCGCACCCAGATTCTGTAAAGCGCCCTTCAATTTTTTGGTTACTTTGTATAGTTTTTGACCCTTTTGTAATGCTATGGAATTAATCCTGTGCCATGAATGACTTCATTCCTGTTTTAATGATGCGGAGTTCTTATCGCCATGTGCGGACGAGATTTCAGTGATAACATTGTCGATCTGAAAATCCCATCAATATCCATTGATATTGGTGAACACCATCCTCATATGGAGTGTGATCAACCTACTCCGCCCATACGAGTTGTTGACTCTTTTAGTTCACATGATTTCCTAGATACCAGGTTGCCTTCAGATAAGGCCATCCTATATTTCATGGATTCTATTAGCACTGGAAGTCACCTCTAGATTGTGGCAGAGGTAAGCCTGATACCCATCATTTTTATATGTCACGATAATAAATTGGGGTGGTCGAATGGGTGTAGACCCAGGAGAATATCGCTTTAACTCAGAAAACTAGGCTAGGCATGCACGAGTAAGTGAGGTCTTGATCTAACTTTAGTCAAGAAGTTGAGTTTAAAATGAGCAGAGGGAAGACTTGGTGAGAGTGGTGGATAAGACTGATATGGGAATTAGGCCTTCTAGCAGCTTGGAGAAGAAAAACAAGACACTGAAATGTGCCGAGATGACACAGTCACAACAACACAGTGATCAAACCTACATCACAATGCTACAGTAACAACTCGACTAGATCCTCTAATTCCAAGCTACTCAGTGTAAGAGGGAAAATATAACACAGGAAACTGCTTAAAACTGGTGATAATATTGCTATGATAAAAAATACATCACAACAACACAAAAACCCTCGACTGAATCCTCCAATTCCGAGTGTTTTAACACAGCTGTTTACAAAGATATGAAAAGAAGCTGACTTTCATTAAACAAGAAGTCTCAAATACAGATACATAACCAAAGAAACTGGTGCTTCATCAAAACTTTATAATATGAGAGCCTAGCTCAACCATTGACCACAACAAAATATCAAATCTGAGTATATATACTCATAACGACTTGCTCCCTACATAAACACATTTTGATCACTTCATTTGAAGCTTCGTGTTTCTCCTCCTTCTGTCAGACTGCGAAGGCTTTCCTTTGTCAGATGCAGATCTAAGACAACATGGGATTTATAGGAAAATTCATGACAGGGCGACTTTGGATTGTGAACCTACCTCTACGACCGAGCCTCCATGCTTCCCATTTATGGTCGAAATGAGGTTTCAACCAACTTCTTTAGTTTCATTAATTGCCTTTATTGGGATCAGGATGAGCCTTGACATCCGTCAATGCTCTAGGTGGTGTCCATCAATTTTTCAAATTAATCTCGATGCCTCGAGCCCTGCTGCTCTCCCTCTACAATCAATACAGGCACCTTCGGTCCCTGGCACAACTCTTATCCATCATTCCACATGACCTTGGGTTATGAACCTGTGCTTAAACACCAAAGGCACTTCGTGTATCGGGACCTAGAAGTATGAAAAAATACAAGCCCAACACTCTACCCTCCAAAATCCCGAAATCAGATCTCCGAACTAGCGCTTTAACACCTACTATGTCCTCCTCTATTTCTCATCCATATGATCACTAGCTATGACCACAGACCTTACTCCAAAAAGGTGCTTCAGAATTTGCAACTTCACAAATCCTACTGTTGATTCCCTCGACTCCTTCAAGTTCTGAAACCCGAAATAGGGCTTAACGGTCCTTAGCTCCTCCCTTGGATACTTTCCATTTCACCCTACCCTGTGACCACCGACTGAACCAAAAAGGCACTCGTTGCATTTCGCGTATCGACGATGGGAAGGAGTCGACTCCTTGTTCTTCAAAATCCTGGTTACCAAAATTGCGATGGGGCTTAAATCATGTTAGCTCCTCCCTTTAGTTCCACCACATGGCCTTCGGCTATGTCTCGGGGCTAGACCTTCTGAGGGTGTCGAAACTTCGCGTATCGCTAGTTCTCATTGCTCCCTTTGTTGACTTTCTTCAGTAGTGAGTCAGCGAAATGATGAACTCTCGCCATGTGTCTCCCCAAAATGGATGGTCTTGATGATGTTGGGACAACCAATGACCTGAATTCAATCCGACTTTCACATATCGTGGATTTGAAACCCAAGGCAGAACCTGACTCTCCCAACTCGTGATCCCCGATATTCTGAAACGAACCAACATTCCAAATATATTTGGATTGACGGATCTTATCTCTCCCGAGCTTCAAGAGCTGAATGGATCTCATCCTTATGCTCCTCGCAACTCTATTTGATCTGAAAGCTCACGGAAAATCGACATTTCTCCCTCAAAGCTTTCCACCGTCCATCCATATTTTGCCGACTCTCAAACAAATAATTTGACGCCGACACTCTGAACTTGATTCCTTTGCGAGCCTAACTACTGGGGTCTCGTCTGTGTTTCTGAGAACGCTGTCCCTTCTTAGGCACAATATTCCTTTGCAAGAATATGTGCTAACATTAGGCTCCATGGGGGATAGAGTCCTCCCTCCGAGGCTCTAAGATCTCCTTTTGCAGTTCCAGTCGCCTTCTATTGGGCTATGGAGTCAAGCTCAAAACACTCTGCTGAAAAATATAGGCCAATAAGTAAAACAAAAAAAACACACATGCTCCAAAGAGATTATTTATGTATAGTCCTAAACTAATTTATTTTTCACATGGTGCTAGGTGAAAGCAAATTTCCACCATAGCCATTCAAGTAACTTCCTAACTAGAAGCTCGTTTACTCTGTTGGTGATCACTAGCAGCTAATGCAACCATGACAATAGAACGACTACACCCTCCAGCTCCCCTTCAAAGGACGAAGTTGAGATGAAATAGGGCGGCTCGAAGATATGAAGGAAATGCCACTCCATGTACTCGATGATAGGCTCATAGAATGGGTGGAATATCCTAGAAAATTTGTAACAAGCAGCTTGATATGCTCCACAAATTCTCACACGTGGATGAATATCTCTGATAAGCATAGGTGGAAGAGGAGCTGATGTGGGCTGAATGGTCTCAGGTGATGGATGCTTGCTTATAGGCTCTAGACATAAGATAAAATGCCACTTTTTTTGATCCTCTGGTTTTTCCTCTTCTTCTTCTTTGCTCTCCCAAGGGTCAGATTCATATTCATCATAAACATGACCTGTGGGAATGATCTTCTCTTCAAATTGTTGCTCAGTGATTTCTGCAGGCCCAAGATGGCTAATTTCTTTGTAATATTCTTCTTTAACGAATAGAGGATAAGGATATGCAGTCTACTCTTAGAAGTCCTGCATATCCAGCTCAGAATTTGATTCGTAGCTGTCATATACGGGCTAGTTTCTCTTCTTGTCAGCAAACTGCAATGTGGGGCTCTACTTCTCTTCATCTGAATAATCATCATAGCTTGGAACAATAGGCACATCACGAGTGGAATGCAAGGCCTCTATGGTCATGAAATATTCAACGTTATCATCATCATTAGGGTTGTCAAGAACATCTGCTTCAAAAACTGGAAAATCCTCTGTATTTTATTCAAAAAGGAAGAAATCATGATTTGCCTTCAATCCCTCAATATTTGCAGAAATAGATTTTTCCATCTCCATCAGCTCACTTAGAGCATCCTCGCCCTCCTCGTGGTCCTCATCCCCACAGGCTCTATCAGAATCAACCAAATTTTGATCACTGTCTTCATATTCCTCAAGACAATCATGACAAATAAACTTACAGGAATAAAACGCTTGACAATGCCTAGTGAAGGCTGCATGAAATTCTCCCAGTGAAGAAATTTTAGTAGGGGGTAAAGAATGATACCACTCACGAGCATTCCCTGCTAATGAGAACATGAACATCTTTAACAATACATCCTCATGATGTATCTCCCACTGATGCATGAGTTCATGAAAATCATGGAGATGCCGAGCAGGGTTGTCCTCTTTACACTCTAAATATGGGAAAATAATCACCCCATTCATTTGGAGTAGGGACAACATTAGGAAAACTAGGAACAACCAAAAAATTAAAAGGAGCAAACCTTCGAGCCAAGATCCTTTCCATTTCGAATCAGTGGAGTCGTTGATCAATCCTTGAATCATGGATCCGTAAGGTGAATGATGCACAACTTTGAATGTGTCTGGTCTTTGTTCACCATCAAAGGCCAGATCCTAACATTGTCATTCCCCCAAGGAACTTCTCAAGCTGAGAAAGAAGATGCTGAAAACCTTCTCGAGAAAGCTCCTCTGGGTCAGCTTTTAGGTGTGCTAAAAGTAGCCACAACTGAAACAATGAAGTGGAAACATTGGACTCGCCATAGTGGATTTGTCAGGTGTACAATTGCAATCTTTGATGTACTAGGTTTTGATGCACCCTTAGAACCAGTAAGCTTTGTTGTTCAATCCTAGGGAAAATATTCAAGTTTGTCCCCGACAACGATGCCATAAATGTTAGCACCAGAAGTCACCTCTGGATTGTGGCAGAGGTAAGCCTGATACCCATCAATTTTATATGTCACGATAATAAATTGGGGTGGTCGAATGGGCGTAGACCCAGGAGAATATCGCTTTAACTCAGAAACTCTAGGCTAGGCATGCATGAGTAAGTGAGGTCTTGATCTAGCTTCAGTCAGGAAGTTGAGTTTAAAATGAGCAGAGGGAAGACTTGGTGAGAGTGGTGGACAAGACTGCTATGGGCATCAGGCCTTCTAGTAGCTTGGAGAAGAAAAACAAGACACTGAAATGTGTCGAGATGACATAGTCACAACAACACAGTGATCAAACCTACATCACAATGCTACCGTAACAACTCGACTGGATCCTCCAATTCTGAGCTACTCAGTGTAAGAGGGAGAAGATAACATAGTAAACTGCTAAAAATTGGTGATAATATTGCTATGATCAAACATACATCACAACAACACAAAAACCCTCGACTGGATCCTCCAATTCTGAGTGTTTTAACATAGTTGTTTACAAAGATATGAAAAGAAGCTAACTTTCATTAAACAAGAAGTCTCAAATACAAATAAATAACCAGAGAAACCAGTTATTCATCAAAACTTTACAATATGGGAGCCTAGCTCAACCATCGACCACAACAAAATATAAAATCTGAGTATATATACTCAGAGCAACTTGCTCCCTATAGAAATGCATTCTGATCACTGCATTCGAAGCTTCACGTTTCTCCTCCTTCTATCAGACTACGCAAGCTTTCCTTTGTCAGACGTAGATCTAATACAACATGGGATTTGCAGGAAAATTCATAACAGGGCGACTTTGGGTTGTGAACCTGCCTCTACGACCGGGCCTCCATGCTTCCCATTTATGGTCAAAACTAGGTTTCAACAAACTTCTTTAGTTTCATTAATTGCATTTATTGAAATCCGGATGAGCCATGACCTTCAGTCCCTAGCACAAATCTTATCCATTATTCCACATGAACTCGGGTTATGACCCTACACTTAAACACCAAAGGCGCTTCGTGTATCGGGACCCAGGAGTATGGAAAAATACAAGCCGAACACTCTACCCTCCGAAATCCTAAAATCCAATCTCTGAACTAGCACTTTAACACCTACTAGCTCATCCCCTATTTCTCGTCCATATGATTACCGACTGTGACCAAAGACCTTAATCCAAAAAGGTGCTTCAGAATTCGTGACTTCGCGAATCTTGCTACGGAGTCCCTCGAATCCTTCAAGTTATGAAACCCAAAATAGGGCTTAACGGTCCTTAGCTCCTCCCTTGGATTCTTTCCATGTGATCCTGCCCCATGACCACCGATTGAGCCCAAAAGGCACTCGTCGCATTTCGTGTATCGACGATGGGAAGGAGTCGATTCCTTGTCTTTCAAATTCCCGGTTACCAAAATCGTGATGGGACTTAACTCGTGTTAGCTCCTCCCTTTAGTTCTGCCACATGGCCTTCGGCTATGTCCCGGGGATAGACCTTTCGAGTGCGTCGAAACTTCGCGTATCGCTAGTTCTCGTTGCTCCCTCCATTGACTTTCTTTAGTAGAGAGTCAGTGAAATGATGAACTCTCGCCACACGTCCCCCCAAAATGGATGGTTCTGACAACATTGGGACAACCAATGGCTTGAATTCAATCTGGCTTTCATGTATCAGGGATTTGAAACCCAAGACATAACCTGGCTCTCCCAACTCGTGATCCCCGATATTCTGAAACGAACCAACATTCTAGATCTATTTGGATCGACAGATCTTATCTCTCCTAAGCTTCAAGAGATGAATGGATCTCAGCCTTATCCTCCTCGCAACTCTGTTTGATCCAACGACTCATGGCAAATCTACATTTCTCCCTCGAAGCTTTCCACCATCCATCCAGATTTCATCGACTCTCAGCCAAATAATTTGACGCCGACACTCTGAACTTGATTCCTCTGCGAGGCCGGCTACTAGGGTCTTGTCTGTGTTTTTGAGAACGTTGTCCCTCCTTAGGCACAGTATCCCTTTGCAAGAATATGTGCTAACAGATTCATGAGATAAGCGCCACCACTTCCTACTGCGAACATTGCTCATATCAACATGATTTCATCATTTACCATTGGACCCTTCAGATCCATCGATCCTTGGGTGGTACCTCATCCCGAGGATGTGAAATCATCTAGAGCTTCCATGCCATCGACCACAGTTGAGATTTTTGATCCGAAAATCCCATCAACATCCATTGATATTGGTCAACACCATCCTCATATGGAGTGTGATAAACCTACTCCGCTTGTATGGGTTGTTGACTCTTTGAGTTCACATAATTTCCTAGATACCGAGTTGCCTTCAGATAATCCCATCCTGGATATCATGGATTCCTGAGATGATCCCAAGGATGAGGTGATGCATCAATCATCTTATCTTTATTCAGAACTGATGAGATTTAGCATGATCAATTTCAATCCATGACTGGGGGTATTTGCCGGGGAATCCAGTAGACCTCTTAGTCTTGACCCTTTTCAACCTCGAATATATTTTTCAAAACTTACCATTGAGTTCTCTTCTTCCCCTTCCATTGAAGATTTGCGTTTTGTACTTCCTTCACGCCTTGATGGGTCTCATCAAGGAGATTACATAGCTCATGAAACCACTCATGATGAGCATCTTCGATCGCATAAATTCATTATTATGTGGCATGTCCCTGACATGGTAAGTCATATGATGCCAACATCAGCTCATGAGTTCATCGATTATGAAAAAGATCCTTGGTATGAGCCTAACCTTGGGATATACTTGGAATAATCCATCAGATGCATAGTGCCTTGTACATAAGTGTGTAGTGTGAGTGTTTTTTGTTTTTCATATATTATATCCAAAAAATCCAAAAATATTTCCTTTTGAGATTTCATTATGCATTTTGACCCCTATAATCTAGTTTACATATGTTGACAGGATTGCAGAGACATTTTTTTACAAAGATGGAAACTTCCATTGAACTTGAGGTGCGTTTTATCTAAATTGGCATATAGGGATAGGTTTTTTTCTGCAGTACCATCTTGCATTATTAACCATCCCTTTTTCCATCACTATGCCTTAGGTTCGATCATATTGGGTTACGACATTAGCCACTCCATTTACATGTCATAACTTGTTTGATAGTGCCTACCCTCCATGGTCACCATAGTTAGCACCCATTATTTCATTCGATGCCCATACTATGATTTTTCGTAGGCCCATGAACCCTCTTGTAGTCCCACCATGACCTGACAATGAGACTCATTTCCCTCTCTTCATCTATACTCTGGCCATATCCCGTGGGGGTTCCCAAAATTGTTATGGTTCTTAATGGTTGCTTATGCATTTTCTATTTGCATCTTACATTCTGCTTATGCATGGTTGTTTGCCTAGATTCTGCTTACCACTATTGCAGTATCCTTTGACCATTCACCTCTTGTATTATTTGGCCTCTTTTTTGAATCTATCTACCCATGGAGAGAATAATCGCTAAGAGTGGATCTCTCTTTCCAGTACCATTTGCATTCATTTTTCTTAGGTTGGTTCCATTTTTTTGGAACATAGGAGAATGTTGTTAAGCCACTCGTTCTCTCCAGATGAGTACACTTTTATCTCTTTTTCGGACTTGTTAAAAGACATGAAAAAGACACATTTTGAGTGAACTTTTGCCTCTTTTCCGAACTCGTTAAAAGACATGAAAAAGACACCATCATGAGTATACTTTTAACTCTTTTTCAGGCTTGCTAAAATTGAACAAAAAATACATTACCAAGAACACTTTTATCTCTCTTTTGCGCTCGTTAAACCATCAAGGAGACACCAAAATAAAAAAATAAAAACAAAACAATGGTCTTTTTTTTACCATTGGTCTATTGTAAAAATGGCAGCATCGGTCGAATCGCCCTTGAACATGGCACATTTTTTTATTCCTCATCATATAGTTGGGTTTTAGATTTCCTAGGATCCGTCCCAATAATACGATTCAAAGATACTCCTCTGACTGATTACTCTTCTGGTCATCATGGAGAGTGATTCAATGCCTCCTACATTGATGCACTATATTCGTGTAGCTCTTGTGTCTTGGTGCCAAGTCACCATTGTGTCATGCTATATGTTCAAGGGGAGTTTAAGCTTGACTCTGCCATCTGTTGTTTTGTTGACTTACTGAGTCAGTCATTCCTATGTCAGTTTTACTTGGTGATACTCTCTCTTCACATTATCTCTCAGTGCATGTGTCATGTCGATTGTTGGGGGAACAAATTAAGGACCTCCTTTGATGGATCTATTCCTATTGAATTCAACACATTATCTAGGAGAGAGATATAGAAATGAGTTAGTACCTTGGAGAATGCAGTCCTTAGTGGCAAGACTTGTGATCAACAATGGTTTTACATCATTGAATCCTAATCGATTGATTTTACGAGTGTTAGACATCAGATCCTCTATTCACACTTGCTAGATTGTACTAGGTACCTTGGGGTCCATCTTCCTCATCAGTGGATCCCATCGCGTTTTTTAACGGTATACCTCAATGACCGATAATCAGACGATTTCTACCATATTCGACATTAGTTCATCTGTTCACATGTTGTATATTTGTACCATCAGGTTTTGGGATGAAGACCTTGGGATTGGGGCCACATCCTTCCATTACAATATCCCCTCCCAAGTTGCAATGGAGTATATCACTTATCTATGAGTTCTTTGAAGTCTTCTGGGGAACTTTACTTAGTGCTCGTTGTCTTCCTGATATATATATGTTGTCTCATATATCCACATTGTATTTGATCATGGCTATGATCTTATTACTGAAATAGATCCACATTATATTGGCTCGTGGCTATGATAATTTTTGATGACATGGATCCATCGTGTATTCTTTTTTGGCCATGATATTGAATTTCATGTCATGGATCCATAATGTATTATTTGGTGGCCATGATTTGATACTCTTCAGAGTCTGAGTATGTCTATCTAGGGGATGGTCTATATATTCTTTTACCCTTGGTGTTTGATTGTAGATCCTCTTTGACCACCAAACCTCTTTGGTCTCTTCTCATGCTTCCTCATGGGCACTATTTTATTGTAATGCATTTCGTCCATCCATTTCTTTCTTGACCTCACACATTAGGGGGCATCTGTTATAGCCTTAATTTCCACCCTAAAGGGCCAGAAGGGAATCTAACAGAAGATGAAATCCAAGAAACATCTATAGCTTAGGATTTGGGTCATTTTTTAGGGTAGTCACTAGTCATACATAGGACAACAAGCAACTAGTTATTGGTCAGCTATAGTGTAACCTACTATGACCTTTGCAACCTTCTAGATTCATGGAGTTTAGAAGAGGCAAGCAAGGGATGAGTTGGTTATTCATGGCATGAGCCTTGGAACTCACGTCATTTGAGTATCCATTGGTCTCTAGAAGATATAGAAGCTTTCCCAAGCATTTTCCAAGGATCTATATAAAGAGGGAAAGTCTTGAGGATGAGGAGGAAGAATCATTTACATATATATACTACCAAAATTCATAGATGCTTCTCCATCTACATCAATTGTATTTAGGTTGCCTATCTTGGTTGAAGAGAAGAGGAGGATCAAGGAGCAAGGGAAAAATAGGAATGCATCTACATCATGAGCTAATTGTATTGATGTAATTCCATTATTCAGATTAATAGATTATTGTTTTTCCCCTATGAATTTTTTTATTTTATGCATAAATATTCAAATCTGGTTCATTTTTCTATAGATTAGGTTAGATCCAAGATAGATCCAGGATTCTACCACTAGGAAGAGAACTAGAATGGTATTGTTTTGTCTTTTGTGTGCAGGAAACAGTTTGTAGAGATTGGAGCTGGAACTTCAGGACTATAAAAACTAGGATATACGAAGGAAAACCTTCTATAAAATGTATTCCATTCTTCCATTTTCTTGTGTAATGTCAAATCTTATTACTTGTTTCTAGGAAAGCCATAAAATTCTAGCTCCCTGTCTATCTAGGATCAATAGACAGATCCTAGGGATATTTTTCCATACCATTGGTGAGATTTTCTCCATAAAGGGGGCCTTCTGAAAACAAACCCTCTGGGGGAGATGAAGCCCCCACAAGGTTGGCTAGTGAAGGTATGAGGATCAATTATGATGAATGATGTGAAACAACCCTCACTGGTGAAATCACCTTTTATTAAGGTGAACACCCTCCAGGGGAAGTAAGACCATGAATGAACATTTTCCCCAGGTACTACATGCACATCCCACCTATAGTCACCTATGTAGATATTTAGGAATTGTCACTAAGGTTTCCACCTCACAATCAATAACCGAGAAAATAGTTGCAGGTTTGACCACACGTAAGGGTAGGGTGACTAAGCTTGAAGCTTCAAAGGTGGCACCAATGAAACCCTCGTATACATAGTAATCGAAGTGATACTACAAACACCAAAACAAGAAGAGAGGGGTAATCTCCCTACTTGCCTCGATGTGACCTCATTCTTGAATCCTGTGTTGGAGGAGCTTCCCGACACACTAGTTGCAAAAAATGGGGTTTTCACTCTTTAAGGACTCTAGGTTTCATTTTGGTGGCCTTGAAGATTTTAGTCTTCAATATCCAATCCTATTCCAAGGCCCTAAACCTATATAATGTTGGTTTTATAATAAAAAAAAAGATTCTATTTGATTTTATCTTTACAAATATTTTTCTTATGGTTGTTTTTTATGTGAAAGGGAAGATTGATGAAACTTTTGTGGTGTTTTAATCTTGACCCAACCAAAGCAATGCAATAATGCTCATGCACTTGTTCAATTTAATGAATTGTAGTTGTGGGAGGGAAAATAGGTCTTTTTCTCTAGACACTTCAAAACAAAATCTCAAACACCAAACAACCATGCGAATAATTCACATCCAAAATTCTTACAAGAACTCAAACCAAACACTTCACCAATGCACTTTTGTTCCTAATGCTTCAAAAGATCATAACCATGCAAAGTTTTTTTTTATTAATATATCTTTACAAATGTAATGCAAAAATATTCGTAATCTAATCAAGAACACAATATGCAAAAGGAAAACCAACAAACTAGGAAGCAAAGGGTAGTGTGATATTGGTAGTGATGCCCCTTGGCACACTCTAATGTATACACAAGATATCAACCAAAAAATCACAAGGAATGGATCTCAACAATGTAAAATCCAATCAAAAAAGGAAAATTAACCAAATGCAACTATCAATCACTCCAAAATACAATTTATACCCCAAATTTCAGAAGCAACACTTTGATGCAATTTTGAAAAGAGGTCCTAAAAAGCTCCAAAAAGGATGATCAAAAAAAAGAAATTTTCTTTTTATTTTTTATTCCATTCAAAGAATAATGAAAAATTATTTCCAAAGCTAAGTTATAAAGGTTCTCTTTCCCAATAATAGGGACCCTAGACTTCACTGGAAAAAACCAAGAATTGTTTTTCATGAAAAACAATTTTTTTTTTCACCCTACATGCCTTTTTTTGTGGACTCTATCTGGGTAGTTGCAAGTCACCCTTCACTTGAGTATCGACTAGTTGAGGGTTTTTTTTTGTTGTAACCTGCGAAGACACTAGTACGACTTATAAATTCCCCCCCTTCGTGGGTCATATGACTTGCAATAAGGGACTCATCGCTGTACACCAATAGTGCAACAAGTGACTACTGCAAATTTTTAAAAA
Source organism: Picea engelmannii (assembly GCA_009831015.1). Lineage (NCBI taxonomy): Eukaryota > Viridiplantae > Streptophyta > Pinopsida > Pinales > Pinaceae > Picea > Picea engelmannii. The sequence goes on from ML779381.1 coordinate 207,427, forward strand.
AAAAGAAAGATCTGTCTCAGATCCAATCAGATTTGATGGATTCAATCTTTGAGGGAGTAACAGGGAAGAGATAAAATGAATCTAGAACATAAACAAAGGATAATTGACAACGGATTCTAAACTAGATAACAATCAAATATTCTTCCCCAGTGGAGTCGCCAATTCTGTTATGGGGAAAATATCACCAATGCTATGGAAAAATATCCCTAGGATTTGCCTACTAATCCTAGATAGACAGAGGGATATAATTCTATGGTTTTCTTAGAAACAAGCAACAATATTCGACATTACACAAGGAAATGGAAGAATGTCATACCTTTTCCTGAAGGTTTTCCTTCGTAAATCTTGGCTGCTGTAGTCCTAAATTTCTAGCTCTAGTCTCTAGAACTTGCTTCCTACACACAAAAGACAAAACAATACCATTATACTTCTCTTCTTAGTGTTATAATCATAGATCTAGCTTGGATCTAACCTAATATATAACAAAATAAACCAGATATGAAAATTTATGCATAAAAGACAAACATTCATAGAGGAAAACCAGTGATTTATTAATCTAAATAATGGAATTACATTAATACGATTACCTCATGATGTAGATGCATTCCTTTTTTCTCCTTGATCCTTGATCCTCCTTAAGTCTTCAACCAAGCTAGGAAACCTAAATGTAATTGATGTAGATGGAGAAACACCTTTGAATTTTGGCATCATAGATCTGTAAATGATTCTTCCTCCTCATGCTCAAGACTTTCCTTCTTTATATAGATCCTTGGGATGGGCTTTAGAGAGCTTCTAGATCTTCCAGAGACTAATGGACACTCGAATGATGTGAGTTCCAAGGCTCATGTCATGAAGAACCAAATAATCCCTTTCTTTCCTCTTCGAAACCTTGTGAATCTAGAAGGTTGCAGAGGTTGTCACATGTTGCACTATAGCTAGCCATCGACTAGTCACTTTTTTCCTATGTATGACAAGCGACAACCCTAAAAATTGACATCCGTGCACATGTGATGAGATTCCAAACATCCATGCACATGTGATGAGAGTCTCCCCTATGTTCAACATAGCTACAACATAGCCCTTCATAGCTTGATCGATCACATTCCCTTTCATGTGGGGTTAGGATTTCAACCATTTGGTCCCATTGATGTCGCATTGCCCCTTGCATCCACACAAGCAGAATCATCCCATGCTCAATATGAGGTTGAAAAAGACACTAATTTTATTGAATGGATTCAGAACATCTGGAAATAGGTCCATGATATTTTACAAAAATCCAATGCTAAGTACAAACAAAACCATGATCAACAAGGGGTGCCACACGAGTTTCAGGTGGGAGACAAGGTATGATTGCATTTGAAGAAAGAGCACCTTACATGACCCCATAAAAATATTTGTCCACTTAGATATGGACCTTACACCATCACCAAGGCTATGGGTGACAATTATTTTGAGCTAAGTATCCCCCCCTTCCTTGGCATGCACCTAGTGTTCAATGTGGACCTCCTTCGACCATACTTCCCACCATTATTGGACACATCGGAGATTGCAGAGAAATTGACAAAGACAGAGATCAACCCTGACTACATGGAACATGCAACCATTGATTAGATAAAATACACTCATATTAAGAGCACTCACCAATAGAGGATCCATCTTTATCGGGTTGTCAAAGAAGGGAAACTCTTGCACCAAAGAAAGTGGCTCACCCAGGGCCAAGTTCAACAAAAGTTTCCCCATCTAATGGGGGTGCTCAACAAATTAGAGACCATTGCTTCCTAAGGGGGGTGAAATAGTACTAGTGGATATTGGTGGCCACCCACCTATTCTGCTGGCTCAAAGAACAATTTCCATTTTGGCAGTTTGTTTTTACATCTTTTTGGTTCCCTAACATTCGAGGTTGTTTTGAGGCCCTAAACGACGTTTTTTGGGCTCGACGACGCCTATCATTTAGCCAAAGGAAAATGCTAGGTTTAACGGAATATGTACTCCTTGTCTATACATTTCCAATGGTGTATCAAGCACCCAAAATAGAGATCGTATGAAAATTTACGCACTCGAGAAGTTGACGTATCAACACCCCCATCGGGGCCCACAAACCTTTTGGCATTTCATCTCTCGGGGTTAGGGTTTTGGATTTTTAGGGTTTTCTAATTTATGTTTTATGTTAAAAAGGACTTTGGAGCCTCATTGTACTCATGTTCTTGTGAATGATCATATCTATCACGTCTCTTCTCAAAGATAAGTTGCCACCATTTGAGCAAGTTTGTTTCAGTTTGCATTTTTACAGTTTCAATAGGTTCTCTTTATTAATAGAAGTCAAGTTTTATGGTATCTTTGTGTGTTTCTTTGCTATACATCTATATTTTATTCCGTTCCATTTATAAATCTAGATCATAGTTGGGATCATGATCAAAATGGGTATGTCAAGGGAAAACAATGAACCAAATAAAAGTGACAGCAATGTGGATACAGATCCATGAATTGCACAAATAAGTATTGTGTTGATGTGTATATTTCCTCTTGAATTATGGATAACAATAAAATGTTTATGCATGAAATTGTGATTAATGTGCATGTTGTTTGACATTTTTTATAGGCATAATTATTAAATTCCAAGAGTATGGAAGAGGACTAGAGAAAGAGAGAGGAGATGTTGCTGAAGCAGCTAAAAGATGAAGGCATGGCAGGTGTTGCTGAGATGCTAGGAAACTGAGGATGGTGTTCCTTTTGAAAGGGGAGGGGAATGTAACACCCCATTTATAAAACCTTGATTTTATGTAATTAATCATGTTTAATTATTTCCATGCTGCCCCCTCACTAATACCTCTCATGGTATCATGTCCATTACTTTCAAGGCTTCACCCATGAGTTAGCTAGTTGGAATTTCCAATCAAACAATAGTACAATTACAATGTTTATATGCCAAGCCATGGCATATAAACATTGTAATTGTATTATTGTTTGATTCGAAATGCCAACTAGATGAATGATGGGTGAAGCCTTGAAAGTATTGGCCATGATGCCACGATAGGGATTAGTGAGGGGGCAACGAAGGGGGATTCATGTGTAAAGATCCCAAGTCACCTTGATGAATGATGTGGAGGAAATAACCATAATTCCTCTAGCTTATAGCAGAAGAAAAATAATTAATGAGAAGGGGGTTGGTAGTTGAACCACCAACCACCCATAATGAATGGAAGTATGGGAGGAATGACTAGTATAGCAGACACTTTCATCCAAAGGTACCATAGCGTACCCATTTTACAATCCCCAAGTTGAATCACATATTCCTTCTGACAGAAGAAACGAGGACAGGTTGAGAACCTTCCCATGTTTAGTGCACACCGAAGAGAAGGCACAATGTGTGCAAGAGGAGGAGAAGAGAGAAATCGAGGAGTTCTGGTCTCAGAAGCACACAAAAATAGAGAAAGATAGCTCTGAGTTTTGGGTCTAAAATAAAGACCTGAAGAGAAGAGAATCAGTGCAAGAGAACTAGAAGCAGACTTCGTGGAGGAACCATGTGCAAACAGAGTGAAAAGTGGTCTAAGAAGGTATTGAGAAGGAGGTATTGCTTCCATGAGAAGAAAGACTCATGTTGTAGAAGAAGAGGCTTGTGAGAATAACAAAGGAATCTCTAGAATGCATACCTTAGCAAAATAAGGACTAGGTTGTATGCCCATGACATGAATGGTTGCGCTGGAATAGAGAAGAACCAAAGTCCAGACTGGAGAAAAAGAGGGCCACGAGCTTGATGCTTGCTAGAAAGAAACCGACAATGGAAGGAGAGGGCACTAAGGGATAGTGTAGTTGTTGAGGGACTGTCTTGTGTAGAGAAAATCCAACTAGGAAGGAATTTGATAAACCTCGTGGAGGTCCTGAGCTTAATGGAAAGAGAGGAAACTTTTGGTGTTGCCAGTGGAGTGGAGGAGACTAACTTCCCTGCCATTCCTTGACTTGTTGAGCCAATTATGAGAGTCCCCTGGTGGTATCATGGTCTGGAATGGGGGTGGCCTGCTGCTGAAGTTATTGAGCAAGCATAGCATATGGTTGGGTGGAAAGGTGTACACCCATATTCAATTGGTTGGCTATAACTTGTAACAGATAAGTATCTCTATACCTTGTGTAATTGAACTAAAATGTATGGATGCATGTTTGCATTTGTAATCAAGAGCATGTATGATTTATTTATGGGCTTGGTGTTGTCCCATTGGGAGGCATTTGTACTTGAATACTAATGTATATTTATGAAATTGCATGTGTAGTGCATATGAGCAGGAGGACCCTGAATTTTACCTTGAATGATTAAGGAACTGTAAAAAGGGTTCCCTCCTGTGAATGTAATCATGGATATAATTGTATGCTTGTGCCTCCTGTTGAAACAGTTCTTAAATTTTTAATCCTTAAGGCCTGCTTTTTTCTTTTTCAGGTTTCAGCTTTTCACAAAACACGAGTTTCGTTATCATTCCCAAGCACACGACACCTTTTTATTAAAGATATTAATTATTTGGATAATAAACAGCAAAAAGGATTAAAAGAATTATAAGAATCCCGACGCCTTTTATTTTAAATTATTTAAATCATGATAAGTTTTAAAACTAACGGTTTTAAGGTTAAGATTAAATAATTTTCGGGATTCGGGGTTTGCTACAAACAAATTTTTTCGATGCAAATCGAATCGTGAAATCTCGATCCCCAATTTCCCGAAACGTTGAAGTCTTAGTTAAAACATGGATTAATTAATTCTCTTATATGAAAGGTTAAGGGTTAAGATAATCATGTCGCAATTTCGAGATTCGCGGTTCAGTGAGACCACATCTCCTATCATCATGATTCCAAAATCCCAAATCACGAAACCCCGATCCATGGTTCGTGTTAAATCAAACTAATTCTGTTTTGGCCTTAATCGTGATTAGTTAGTTAATTAAGATGAGTTTAAGTCCTGTTTTTAAAAAGAAAACCGTCGCGATTTCATGATTTCGGAGATCGGACTTCATTGATAACATACTTCTCGACATCACGATCCCCGAAATCCTGAAAAACATTTAATCTCAATTAATTAATTTGCTAAAAACGTTTTAAGTCTTAATTAACACGTCGCGATTTCATGATTTCGCAGTTTCGGAAGTCGGATTTCATCGAAGACATACTTCTCGACATCATGATTTCCGAAATCCCGAAAAGAAAAGTTTTCATCTTTAATCTATGATTAGCACTAATTAACCTTTTTTCCAAAACAAGATTAATGATAATCATTCTTTTTAAGTGTTCATTCATGTTTCGCTTTCTGATTAAGTAAAGTCTCATTTTTTTTTAAAACCCGAAGGTGCCTAAATACAGACATTAAATGCATATCTCAGAAATACATCTTTCGCATTAAATGGCTTAAATTCTTGACAGTTGTTTCAATCTCATCACTTTTTAATGTATTCAAAATGAACATCCAAATGTCTATGTTTTCATTTTTAGCTGAGCTCATTCATCCATTTTCTGTGATAGGTTTTCAATTAAACGCAAAGTCATGTCACCGAAAAAGGCACCGAAGAAGAATGAAGATGCACAGGAAGTAGATATCATCTCCGACACCACACCACACACTATAGAATCCATTAAATCTTGGACTCAAATCTCCAAATTGCTGGAATATGAACTCAAGATTGCTCATCCTGACTCTGAGAATCATTGTCGGGACATAGCTGAATCAGAGCTTCATAAGATTGTTGCACGCCCACGGCTCATGGAATACAATGATATGATCAACTGGGCCCTAGAAAAGCTTGATATCCCAATGAGGAGCATCTTAAATGATCAAGGAGTTATCGTCGTCTCATTCAGGCCAGAACACATACAAGTAATGTATAAACTCTCGCCAAATCCTAAACATACTTTTAATGCTGAATTTTTAGCAGAGTTTCAGAAGAAACAATGCATTGAGGCAGACCGAACATATCCTGATATGATTAGAGAATGGTCGAGGTGTCCAACAAAGTTTAGAGCTAATTCCCATGCGATTTATTCTACAACATCCTTGAATGAATACATGGTATATGTAGCTATTATGTTATGTAGACTTTTTAGGAGAAAAGATCCCTGCCATTTTCATGCAGATTGGGTGCCCTTTTTAGAAGAAGCTTCAGAAGGAAATGGTTTTAAATGACATAAGATTTTGTCAGATAACCTAACATAGGAAATCTTAAACTACAAAGCAGAAAAATCAAAGGGACAACCAACATCCTTTTACATGTCAGCATACATTATGGATGCACTCTGTTATGTGACTCCTTTTCCTTTAATGAATTGGAGTTGGAACATTTCCTATCCATAACCCATTCGTAAATATCACTCGGCCCTTTGGGAAGAAAATGCTAAGGATGCATTTTATGAGGGTTTTCATTTTATTATAATTCCAATGCATAAAATATTTTTTGGATGCGAACCCCCTCGCATTTTTGATGCAATCACAGAAAATATTAAAGCAATTGTCGAATGGTTTATTGAGGAGAATGTTTCCTACATTAGGGTTTACGGTTGTTCCATTTCCCCTCATGCACTCCCTAAATTCCTACTGGACAGATTGGTTTGCAGGGAGGTAGCCCATCATATAGTAAAGGGCGGTGTTGGATTAGAACTAAAAGCAGCTCAGAAGAAGTCATGGCCAACTTTCCCTATTCATATTGGGAAATTTTCTTTATTAAATTTAGGCCATTCTAAGGTAGAGGCTGAATCATTAGAAGAAGTGAAATTAGTAGATATTGAGCACAGAAAGTATGGCCCCTACCAAGTAATAAGTAGGCATTCTATACATTGTAATCTAAAGGCTTATGAACATGAAACATCTATCTATGATGATGTATTTAAGGATGTTAAATCCTATGAATAAGTACTGAAAAGAGTACAGACCATGTCACCTGACTCGCAGATCGGATTCGTGTCATTCCAGAGCCATAGGTGAAGTTTCCTACCCAAGAGTTTGCAGGGTGAAGTTTCGACCCCACCTCCGGAACAGGAAGGGCCTCCTCCAGGGTTTGAAACAAATACACAGGACAAAGAAAATACCAAAGGCAAGATGAAAGATACTAGGATACCTTCCCAAGACACAGAGGGTTCCCAGACAAAAGAATCAGAGAAAAAGAAGGGAAAAGAGCTGGAAACAACCCCAGAAATCCCTAAGGATGTTCCAGAAAAGACAGGAGGAACAACATCAACATAACTTGGTAGTCCTATCACTTCCTTAACCCCATTGCATTCAACTTATGGAACCCCCCATGAAGGAGCTCTGTATGTCAGTGATTTAGAGCCAATTTCAAGGGATGAAATCCCTCCATCAGATTACTTTTTCAGTAAAAAGAGAAGAGCAATCTTGAAACAGGAAATCCATCCAAGAGGAGAGGGGGTGATTAAAAAACATAGGGTAATTATAGATGGAAAGAAGCTTAAAGATGGAGAATTTGCTATGGAATTAGCAGGTATGATGGGTGCTAGAGCATCATCAAATATATATTCTGTTGGCAGTTTAACAACCATGCTCGAACAAAAAGACCAGACAATAATTCAGCTACAGGACAAATTGAAAGAAACTGAGAGAAATATCAGTTGGTGAATACAAAAGGGTCTAGAACAAGCTAGACTAAAAGATATTCAAGAAATTCAGAAAATGAAAATAGACTTAGAAGAGGTAAAATAGATAATACAGGTCACACAAGCATAGGTCCAAAAGCAGGGAGAAGAAAATAAATAGTTACAAGATAAAATTAGTTCTATTACTAATCAAGTAGTAGAACTTGAAATTTTCGGGACACAAGCATTGGGAATACATTTGAAAATAGAGGAAGAACAACAGAAAGTGTTTTTGAATCTAGAAGTAGTCCATAATTACTTTCAAGAAATAAATAAATCCTTGGAGAATGTTTTCCAAAAGGAAAGGGAAGCGAAAGAAGCTAGAACAACTTTCCAAAAGGCAGTATCCCTCTCAACAAAGGAAGAAGTCGGAAGGATTCACAAATTATCCATTTATGAACATGTTAAAGGGGATGTAATACTTAAAGTGTGGGAAGCAGACCTGGCCGAATATAAAAGAATAACCAGGGATGTCAATGATGATTGCTAGGGAATTTTTGATCTCTTAGAAAGGACTTCATTGAATACCGGAAAAAATGACTGTCCCAGATTATTAGGTGAGATTAATATTTCCAAGCACCAGCTAAGGTTCAAAGAAGAGCTGGAGGAAATGAAGATAGAGATTTAAAAAATTAAATTAATCAATATCACAGAAATCAACAAATGGTTGGTAACACCAAACCTAAAGTTGCAAACCATTAAGTTCACAGGGAAGATGATAGAAGATGGTTTTCCTGAATTACATAAAATATTCTTCATGTTTGAAGAAACAGAGATACCAGATGCTCCCAGAGTTTTTGTGAAATTTTTGGGAAAGTGTGTTCACTGTCTTGAGGCGGAAAAATGAAGTTCATCAACACAAATGTAAAAACATTTTTTTGAATGTTTTTATCATTAGAAGTTAGAAAGGAAATGTATATGGTTGACATTATTCATATATGTAACCATAATCTTAGGAAGTTGGTCATTCACCAACGATAAATTTTTTGATGAAGATGTATAAATATATTTTCAAAAGACTAAGAAAAGGCTTTTGATTTTTGAGAGAGAGCCGATTGTATTAATAGTTTTCCAATCCATCATAATATTCATTACAGACGATATTTTGAATCCTGCCAATTTGTAGCTATGTGTTTTTCAACCTTGTTTACTATACTTTATTATGTTTTTCTTTCAATGTTTTTCTAATGAATAATCAATTTGAAGTTATCTGCAAACATCTTGTATATAGTTCAGATTGATTGGGATATCAAATTATTTACAACTTTTCCTCTGAAATTGCTATTAGTGATTTTAAGACCTGTTAATCATTTGAACCTTAATACTTAACTTTTCATTAGAAATCTCGTTTTCCTTCTTTATTACCTGTCGCAATATGAGATTCTTTCTTGATTAAAGCCTCATATTTTTCTGTAGTACTTCTTTGTTATTTTATAATTCTCAAATTGTTGCAAATCCAGGAAACGACCTCGAATGTATTTATGTTAGTGTTTTGAATTCTAAAATTGTTTTTCCTATTCTCACCTCTTTAAAGTTTGAAGTGACATTTGATTAAATTCTTTCACAATTAAATAAAATCTTATCCTCCATGACTGTTCCAAATAGCATACAACCCAACATTGAACCTGGTCTTCAAGATCAAACCAGTATTGCTTTGAACCTATTTAATACCATCCTACAAACACCAACTAACCTGGTCGAATTAGAACGTTCATGGGCTACTATTGAGAGAGATATTAACATCCAAGAACAACAGGAAGCTAGACAGAGACAGTTGAGAAACTGATTCTTCTTCACCTTTCCTTTTCAATTCTTATCCTCAAGTTATTCCTTTTAACATTTACAGATGTCTTGATGGTATACTTTACAACCTTAAATTATAAACTTAGGAACAACATCTTTTTGGCGCCGTTTCCGGGGAACGAAGAATCTTTTCCCTGGGAAGAACGACATTGACATTTTCTGTCTTTGATAGTGAACAAGGATAGAAAACCTTCTAAGGCTACTAATATTTTTCACTTGGCGATTCCACGATAAATAAACTGGCTATTAGCCGAAAGAACACTAGAAAAAACCCGGACAATAAGTAGACCTCACCAGTCTTCGATCCGGAAAAGATTTTAAAATCACAAAAATCACTTAGACAAGTCTTTTTACCCACATATACTATATGTCAGCCTGAATTTACGTAGTTAAACATTTCAGAAACTCTTGAAAGATATATTTCACTTCCCCTCTCATACAATACATTCTCTTTTCCTGAGGTTTCCTCCCCAGATTTCTGAGAGTCTTCTCCTCACACATTCTGAGCTTCAGCCTCAAATCTAACCATGGCTACACAAGGAGGTGCTGGAGCTGGAGGTGGTGCCCCTGGAGGACCAGCAGGCGGTCAAGTACCGCTTCCTGGAATCTTCGCTTAAGTAGCTGCTAGATATGCTCCCTTATCCTTCCTGTTCCTCTACATGATCTCCCCAAAAATTATATGAAAAGTCTTTCGAAATTTACAGGGGAAGGGGATCTGACTACCCAAGAACATATAAGTTTTTTTGACCAATTTGCTGACATCCTTGGAATAGAACATGAAGATGTCTATTCTAGACTCCTCATTCAGACTTTCGAAGGACAGGTGAGGACCTAGTTTCGATCCTTAGCAACAAGATCTTTAAGATCTTATGAAGAACTTGAAAGCGCTTTTATTAGACAATGGGGAGAGAGGAAGGACCACCTCTACTACTTGACTGAATTTGGAGCCCTTAGAAAGAAAAACTCTGAATGAGTTCTAGAATTTACACAAAGGATCAACAAGTTGTATAATAAAATCCTGGTTGAGGTTAAACCTTCACAACCCGCAGCAAAGGTGACTTTTGCTGGTGCTTTTGATCCTGACTTCGCCTTATTATTGAGAGAAAGGAGATCAACAGATCTCACAAAAATGCAAGATGATGTGCTTGAGATTGAATCAAACATGATGGCATCAAGGAAATTAAAAGCAAAAACAGAAATTGGAAACAAAGAAAATAGGAAATTCAAAGAACAAGGTGGATCTTCAGGATCAGGGAAATCCTCGGGAGATAGAATAGAAGAGATGTCTAGGGTAATTAGAGAAATTTCAAACAATATCTCAAAAATGGAACTAGAGAAATCGAAAAGAGATAATTTCCCCAGGAAAGATTTTAGAAGGAATCCCAATCCTCAGGTCCCACAGAAAATAATTAAAAATGAAGATAAAAAAATTCCAACACCCTTCAAAAGTGAAAAATTCATTGGAGAGGAAGATCTAGGAGATTTTGAAGAGATTGATGAAGATATCAATAATCTTGGTGATGATAACAAATCACATTATTTATCGAGACATGATTACGAAAGATCCTTAAATAAAGAAATTACATTGGAAGACAATGTTAGCAATAATATGTCTGAAGATTTCACCTATCAAGATATCGCGGATGATATCATAGCTGAACTATAGGGAAAATATAATTTAATAACAAGGAACAAAAGTCTCCCAATTGTTTCAACAAAAAAGATTTTTCCAAGAAACGAAACCGATGAGGCAACTCCAAAAGTTGCTGATAAATAGCCTGCGAAAAAAAACACAGCTAATACGCGACCTATCCAGTCAGAACCAGTAGAAACACTCCCTGTGAAGACACATCCTCCTATAAATGAAAACAAGTCCACATCACGCCGAAAAGCTAAAAAGAAAGGAATGGAGGCCCCAAACATAGAAAACGACAAGGCCCTAGGAAATTTTAATTTGGAAAACGAAATAAATAAAATCAAAATTCCTATTACCCTTGTTGAATTAGCTAAAAATTCCATATACAGAAAACAAATCGCCAAGATGATTAACTTTTCTGAAGACAAAAGCCAGGTCGATGTTATCAACTTAGAAGATGACAAGCCAAACATAGTCTTTGGTCCACACTTCGAAGGTGCGAGATGTAAATTCTAACCTTGTACAATATCTACTGCAAACTGATATTCAGAAAACAACAGAAAAGATACAATGGCAAATACAAACATTACTCAGAGTTTTTTCACTTGGAAACCCAAACCGGGAAAACCAACATATATTATATTCATACATTGTGTTACATTGTTTACAATACAATATACATATAGGAGCCAGTGGCATCCAAAACTCTAACCCAATGACCTGGATTAGTCCAAAACCCTAATTCCTTAACCGGAAATAGAAAACCATCGGCAAAAGACCATGTGCCGAAAAACCACCTAATATCATGTGGTCCCTGAAATATGTCGGCCCAAAAAACAAATTTCGGGGGCGCTGCCCCCGAACCCCCGCGCGGGGGGCTCCGCCCCCCCTCTAACCCCCCTGCGTGCCCGGTGCAGGCACTCAGACACTACTACTTGTGAAAATAATATAACACATACCCAACACGAGAGACACTATGGCCCCCTTTTATATCACGTTAAACTTGTTTGACCACCTTCTCCATAACTATATGATGGATTCCGAAGCTTCCCACAATGTGATGCCAAAGGCAATTATGGAAAAACTTGGTCTTGAAATCACAAGGCCCTATGGTGACTTATATTCTTTTGATTCAAGGAAAGTCAAATGCATAGGTATGATTAAAGACCAGTGGTAGTTTTGGCTCAAATACCTGCTAAAAGCATTCTTATGGATGTAGTGGTTGCTGACATCCCTCCAAAGTATGGTATGCTATTATCTAGGTCATGGGGTGCCAAGCTTGGAGGATCTCTCCAACTGGATATGACATATGCTACAATTCCAGTTTTCGAAGGACAATACACGCATCTTTACAGAGAGACTAGGTTGGCATTTATGGTAGGTGATCCACACAACCCAAACAATCATCCAGTTTATATTGCTGACCAAGACTTAGGAAATTGTATATTATCTATTGATGACGATTTTGAAGTAGATACAGATGAAAATTATATAGAAGAAAAAACTGAAAAAAAAAAGAAATAGAAAAAAATGTATATAACACTAGTGTATGGAAAATGTATTTTGATGGTGCTTCATATTTCCTTGGAGCCAGAGTAGGAGCACTCCTTGTGGCTCCCGATGATCAATTCGTAATCTCCTTTTCATATTGGCATCAGTGGAATGTGGATTGTACAAACAACATATGCGAGTATGAAGCTTTAGTGCTAGGATTAGAAGCTACTAGGAGGATAAAAATAAAGAAACTCGAAGTCTTTGGTGACACTGAGTTAATTATAAAATAGGTGAATCGACAGTACCAGGCCAAGCATCCTAGATTGCGGTCCTATAGGAATTGTGTCTAGGATTTAATTGAGAAATTCTTCTCCTTTTTGAATGCTCATTTCGTGCCAAGGTCTGAAAATCAACAGGCTGATGCTTTAGCCAAAGCAACATCAACTTTCACACCCCCAACTGCTTTTAAATTAAAGTATCACATACAAATGAGACATCGCCCTTCGATACCGAATAACACACAGCATTGGAAGGTCTTTGAGGATGATGATCAGCTTCAAAAGTTTCTATAATCATTAGATGAATTTGCAGAAATGCATACTGATCAAGAAAATCAAAATGATCCCATTTGGATCATGCAGGAGGGGGAGGATTCTAAAGAGTTTCACGATAAAATTGCAAATCACCGAATGCTCGTTCTCAAGAACAACCAGATTCCCAAGGGTCTAATTCCCTTGGAAAGATTATTCAATCAAGATGACATCCCTTCAAAAACCACCCTGCAGCCCCAACTGGAGGAGGTTGAGGATTGTAACATAGGAACTAAAGAAAACCCCCGAATGGTAAAACTATCCAAATATTTATCTACAGAAGATAAAAATAAATACACGGAGTTGCTAATAAAATACAAAGATGTTTTCGCATGGTTGTATGAAGAACTGAAAACATATGACACTTCTGTGATTGGACATAAGATACCACTGAAACCTGGTGTCAAACCCTTTAAACAAAAGCTCCGACAAATCAACCCCATTTTACTACCTGTTATTGAACGAGAAGTCAAAAAACTCCTTAATGCTAAGATAATTGTACCACTGAGATATTTCGATTAGGTAGCCAATCTGGTCCTGGTTAGGAAGAAAAATAGGGAAATTAGACTGTGTGTCGATTTCAGAAATCTTAATAAATCCTCTCTCAAAGATAATTATCCCCTACCTAAAATGGACCATGTTCTAGAAAAAGTAGTAGGAGCTAATAGGATGTCAATGATTGACAGATTTTCAGGTTACAATCAAATTGCCGTTAGTGATCACGATAAAGAAAAAACCGCCTCTACCACTCCTTGGGGCACATTTATGTATGATAAAATGTCGTTTGGATTGATGAATGCAGGTGCTACTTTTCAACGTGCAATGGATATTGCTTTCGTTGGCGAAAGAGACAAGTTTGTAGTCATCTATTTGGATGACCTTATTGTTTTTTCTAAGTTGGATGAAGATCATCTCATTCATCTCAAACAAACATTTGAGAACTGCCGCAAGTTTGGTCTATCCTTAAATCCTAAGAAGTCTCACTTTGCTATGAAAGATGGCAAGCTGTTGGGTCACATCGTATCACGATATAGAATTAGAATTGACCCTGAAAGAGTTGAAGCTATAGATACAATAGCTATTCCTAGGAATGTGAAAGAAATTCAGTCATTCTTAGGAAACATAATTTTTTTGAGAAGATTTATTCCTAACTTCGCTAAAATCGTGAAATTGATTACAGATATGCTTAGGAAAAATAATGAAGTAAAATGGACAGCAGAAGCTAAAGCATCCTTTTCCCATATCAAGAAGGTTATAAGTGAGGCGCCGGTACTAGCGAGCCCCGATTATCTCAATGATTTTCTTATTTTTTCATTTGCCTCTGAACACATGCTCATTGCCGTACTCCTTCAAAAGAATGAAGAAGGTTTCAAGCAATCGATAACCTTCTTTAGCAAAAGTCTTTGAGATGCCGAACTCAAATATAATATAATGGAAAAACAAGCATATGCTATGGTAAAAGCATTAAAAGACTTCAGAACTTATTTTTTACATTCTAAGGTGATTGCTTATGTACCCACTAGCTCTGTAAAAGATATTTTGGTTCAAGCAGACAGTGATGGCAAAAGAGGAAGATGGCTTGCCAAAATTCAAGAGTTTGACTTGGAGGTTAAGCCGACAAAATTAGTAAAGGGGCAAGGCTTAGCTAAAATTTTAGCTGAATCCAATTTCAGAGCTCTTGGGATAAACAACTCTCAGGAGGAGGAAGAGTGGGTAGATGTGAATGAACTTGAGAACCAAATAACTGAAAACCAAATCAAAGAGAAATTCATGTCATCAAGTTGGTACAAGGACATAGTAACATACTTAGTGACATTGAAATGTCCAAGTGACTTGTCTCCATCCAAATCTAGAACGCTAAAGCTGCATGCAATCAAATACTATATTTCCAAAAAATGATTATATTGGAAAGACCCACTTGGCTTCCTCTTGGTCTATCTGGTCGAGTTGGAAACATAAAAAGTTATAAGTCAATTTCACGAAGGAGTATGTGGAGGACACCACGCCTAGAGATCTACAGCATATATAATCCCGAGGGCTAGTTATTATTGGCCCAAACTTTTCCCAGATGTCAATGCTAAGGTACGAGATTGCAACCCTTGCTAATTTTTTACAGGAAAACATAAACTCCCAGTGATGCCATTGGCTCCAGTCAAGACAGAAGCTCCTTTTCAGCAATGGGGACTAGATTTCATAGGTGAAATTAATCCTCATTCTAGTGCTCATCACAGATGGATCCTGACCGCTATAGACTACTTCACCAAATGGGTGGAAGATATCCCAACAAGAAAGGCTATGGATTCGATGGTTATAGATTTCTTAGAAGAAAATATTTTGTCTAGGTTTGACTGTTCCAGAAAGATAGTCACAAACAATGCGTAGGCTTTTAAGTCGATCTCTATAGTCATCTTTTGCCAAAAATATAATATTGTGCTGGGTCATTCCACAGCATACTATCCTCAGGGAAATGGTCTGGTAGAATCTTCAAACAAGAGCTTAATCAATATAATCAAGAAAGTGTTAAATAAAAATAAAAATTCTTGGCATTTTCATTTGAAATACGCTCTGTGGGCAAATCGGATAGGCACAAAAAAGTCTATTGGTACTTCTCCCTTCCAAATGGTATATGGAACAAATGTAGTGTTGCCTATAAACCTAACATTTCCTGTAATGAAACTATGGCAAGATGAGAAGAAAGAACCGAATCCTCTCACAAGAAGGATAAACCAGCTGATTGAAGTTCAACAGCACAGGGCGATAGTAGATGAAAGGTTGCAGAGGTACCAGGATGACATGAATGTGTTATTCGATCGTAAAGCCAAAGACATAAATTTTCTCCCCGGGGATTTGATTTTGAGATGGGATGCTCAGAAGGAGGATTCAAGTAAAAATGGTAAATTTGATCACATTTGGTACAGACCATTTAAGATAGCATCTCCGGAAGGAAAAACATTCATTTCTGCTTGAAAATTTGGATGGTAAAATCCTGAATGCCCCTGTCAACGAGCGTTTTTTAAAACATTATATGGAATAATTGATTTCCTGAATTTCCACTGTATATACCATTTTTCTTTTTTATTTTCATAATTTTCTTTAGAAAAGTCTATTTTCATTTTGTAAAAAATACACAAAAAAAAAAAAAAAAATTGTTTCAAAAAATGTGTTTCTTATCCCGTAAGCTGATAGGTAAGTAAAAAGCGTTTTCAATACTTAAACCTTAAGGGTTTCACCTAGAACAATTTTAGAGGCAATCGAAGTAAAAATCTTTAAGAGAAGAGTCCAAAGGGTTATTTTTAATTTACAACCTCTGTTTTCTGACTTACAGATTGTTGGACGTCTCCTTTTTATACCCTCAATTCTATCTTTTGCTTTTTCGGGTTTCCCATAGAGGTAGGAGAGATTATGTCTTAACTTTTGAAATCAAAAAATAGTTCTAAATCAGTAAGACCAGTCCTCATAGTTCTTATTCTCTGACTAAACGTGGTTATGCTTAGGTTGATTCTGACTCTCCTAGGTTTCTTAACAATTTGTCTGAGGATTTAAGCTTGCTCAAAAGAAAACCCCTGAAATTAATCTTCCCCTTTTTCTCTACAGACTAAGGTGTTTTGAAAGTTGAGAAAAGGTTGGTCTAGAGTAATCAAAACAGGTTGACAAACCTCTATTGTAAATTTTTACATAGATACCACCCCTGATATTTTAAGTATCACTGATTGCCCATGCTTCGTATTCATAAGCTAAATATAAGATAGATGGTGAAAGGAAATTCATATTTGATTGCCCCCATCTAGTCCCAAAGACGATGAAAGGAAATTCATTTAAATGATTTCCCTTGTCTAATATAAAAAAAAAAGCAGATAACTTCATCGGGGTACTGAACAAGCCCGTTGGTAGTGAAGCAATATCTGAGTGTAAATATATAATTAGCACTCGAAGCGGTGAAAGGAAATTCAGAAAAAAGGGACAGATAACTTCACCGGGGTAATGAATAGGCCCGCTGGCAGTGAAGCAATATTTGAGATATATGTAAGGTTGTCATACTTATCTATCACTCTATTCTAGTTACCAGCTTTTTCGAAACCAGATCTGCATCCCAAGTCTAGATAGAGCTCCCCTTTTAAAAATATAAGTTTTGTTTCGATTGATGCAAGCCGAAAGTCGCAAATCTGTTGAGTTTCCTAATATTGTTTTAATCATCTTAATACTAACTTAATTTCAGACGAGAAGGAGAATATTATGAAGAAGACTACAACTGAGTTTAAAACAAATAAGAAACTTTGAAAAGATTTTTAGAAGTTAAAATGAAATCTCTTTTTTCCTCTTTTTCCTCTCCCTTAGCAGTTTCAGCAGTGATAAAACCTTGACACCATTAACCCAATGAAGGCACTAAGTCTACATGTTCTCCTCATCCCACAAAGAGAAGAGGTCCCCAATTGGAGCCTATGTTGAAACAATTCGTAATTTTTTTATCCTTAAGGCCTGATTTTTTCTTTTTCGGGTTTCGGCTTTTCACAAAACATGAGTTTCGTTATCAATCCCAAGCACACGACACCTTTTTCTTAAAGATTTTAATTATTTGGATAATAAAAGGAAAAAAGGCTTAAAATAATTATAAGAATCCCGACTCGTTTTATTTGAAATTATTTAAATCATGATAAGTTTTAAAACTAACGGTTTTAAGGTTAAGCTTAAAGAATTTTCGGAATTCGGGGTTTGCTACACACAATTTTTTTTTATGCAAATCGAATCGCGAAATCCCGATCCCCAATTTCCTGAAACGTTGAATTCTTAGTTAAAACACAGATTAATTAATTCTCTTATATGAAAGGTTAAGGGTTAAGATAATCATGTCGCAATTTCAGGATTCGCGGTTCAGTGAGACCACAACTCCTATCATCATGATTCCCGAAATCCCGAATCACGAAACCCCAATCCACGGTTTGTGTTAAATCAAACTAATTCTGTTTTGGCCTTAATGGTGATTAGTTAGTTAATTAAGATGAGTTTAAGTCCTGTTTTTAAAAAGAAAACCGTTGCGATTTCGCGATTTCGGAGATCGGACTTCATCGATAACATACTTCTCGACATCATGATCCCCGAAATCCTGAAAACGTTTAATCTCAATTAATTAATTTGCTAAAAATGTTTTAAGTATTAATTAACATGTCGCGATTTCGTGATTTCACAATTTCGGAAATTGGATTTCATCGCCGACATACTTCTCGACATCATGATTTCTGAAATCCCGAAAAGCAAAGTTTTCAACTTTAATCTATGACTAGCACTAATTAACCTCTTTTCCAAAAAAAGATTAATGATAATCATTCTTTTTAAGTGTTCATTCATGTTTCGCTTTCCGATTAAGTAAAGTGTCTAGTTTTTTTTAAAAACCTGAAGGCGCCTAAACATAGAGATTAAATGCGTATCTCAGAAATATATCTTCTGCATTAAATGCCTTAAATTCTTGATAGCTGTGTCAATCTCGTCACTTTTTAATGTATTCAAAATGAACATCCAAATGTTTGTGTTTTTATTTTTAGTTGAGCTCATTCATCCATTTTCTGTGACAGGTTTTCAATTAAACGCAAAGTCATGGCACCAAAAAAGGCACCGAAGAAGAATGAAGACGCACAGGAAGGAGATATCATCTCCGACACCACACCACACACTATAAACTCCATTAAATCTTGGACTCAAATCTCCGAATTGCTGTAATATGAACTCAAGAATGCTCATACTGACTCTGAGAATCATTGTCGGGACATAGCTGAGTCAGAGCTTCATAAGATCGCTGCATGCCTGCGGCTCATGGCATATAATGATATGATCAGCTGGGCCCTAGAAATGGTCGATATCCCAATGAGGAGAATCTTAAACGATCAAGGAGTTATCGTTGGCTCATTCAGTCCAGAACACATACAAGTAATGTATAAACTCTCGCCAAATCCTAAACATACTTTTAATGCTGAATTTTTAGCAGAGTTTCAGAAGAAAGAATGCATTGAGGCAGACCAGACATATCCTGATATGATTAGAGAATGGGCGAGGTGTCCAAGAAAGTTTAGAGTTGATTCCCATGGGATTTATGCTACAACATCCTTGAATGAATACATGGTATATGTAGCTATTGTGTTATGTAGAGTTTTCAAAGATCCCTGCCATTTTCATGCAGATTGGGTGCCCTTTTTAGAAGAAGCTTCAGAAGGAAATGGTTTTAACTGGCATAATATTTTGTCAGATAACCTAACACAGGAAATCTTAAACTACAAAGAAGCAAAATCAAAGGGACAACTAGCATCCTTTTACATGTCAGCATACATTATGGATGCAATCTATTATGTGACTCATTTTCCTTTAATGAATTGGAGTTGGAACATATCCTGTCCAGAACCCATTTATAAATATCACTCAGCCCTTTGGGAAGAAAATTCTAAGGATGCATTTTATGAGGTTTGTCATTTTATTATAATTCCGATGCATAAAATATTTTTTGGATGCGAATCCCCTCGCATTTATGATGCAATCACAAAAAATATTAAAGAAATTACCGACTGGTTTATTGAGGAGAATTTTTCCTACATTAGGGCTTACGGTTGTTCCATTCCCCCTCATGCACTCCCTAAATTTCTACTGGATAGATTGGTCTGCAGGGAGGTAGCCCATCAGATAGTAAAGGGAAGTGTTGGATTAGAACTAAAAGTAGCTCAAAAGAAGTCATGGCCAACTTTCCCTGTTCATATTGGGAAATTTTCTTTATTAAATTTAGGCCATTCTAAGGTAGAGGCTGAATCATTAGAAGAAGTGAAATTAGTAGATATTGATCACATAAAGTATGACCCCTACCAAGTAATAAGTAGGCATTTTATACATTGTAATCTAAAGGCTTATGAACTTGAAACATCTATCTATGATGATGTATTTAAGAATGTTAAATCCTATGAAGAAGTACTGAACAGAGTACAGGCCATGTCACCTGACTCGCAGATTGGATTCGCGTCATTCCAGAGCCATAGGCGAAGTTGCCTACCCAAGAGTTTGCAGGGTGAAGTTTCGACCCCACCTCCAGAACAGGACAAGCCTCCTCTAGGGTTTGAAGCAAATACACAGGACAAAGAAATTACCAAAGGTAAGATGAAGGACATTGAGATACCTTCCCAAGACACAGAGGGTTCCCAAACAAAAGAATCAGAGACAGAGAAGGGAAAAGAGCTGGAAACAACCCCAGAAATCCCTAAGGATGTTCCAGAAAAGACAAGAGGAATATCATCAACAGAGCTTGGTAGTCCTATCATTTCCTTAACCCCATTGCAGTCAACTTATGGAACCCCGCATGAAGGAGCTCTGTATGTCAGTGATCTAGAGCCAATTTCAAGGGATGAAATCCCTCCATGAGATTACATTTTTAGTAAAAAGAGAAGAGCAATCTTGAAACAGGAAATACATCCAAGAGGAGAGGGGATGATTAAAAAACATAGGGTCATTATAGATGGAAAGAAGCTTAAAGATGGATAATTTGCTAGGGAATTAGTAGGTACGATGGGTGCTATAGCATCAACAAATATATATTCTGTTGGCAGTTTAACAACCATGCTCGAACAAAAAGACCAAACAATAATTCAGCTACAGGACAAATTGAAAGAAACTGAGAGAAATATCAGTTGGGGAATACAAAAGGGTCTAGAACAAGCTAGAATAAAAGATATTCAAGAAATTCAGAAAATGAAAATAGACTTAGAAGAGGCAAAACAGATAATACAGGTCACACAGGCACAGGTCCAAAAGCAAGGAGAAGAAAATAAACAGTTACAAGATAAAATTAGTTCTATTACTAATCAAGTAGTAGAACTTGAAATTTTCGGGACACAAGCATATGGAATACATTTGAAAATAGAAGAAGAACAACAAAAAGTGTTTTTGAATCTGGAAGTAGTCCAGAATTAATTTAAAGAAACAAATAAATCCTTGGAGAATGTTTTCCAGAAGGAAAGGGAAGCGGAAGCGGCTAGAACGAATTTCCAAAAGGCAGTAGCCCTCTCAACAAAGGAAGAATTCAGAAGGATTCAGAAATTATACATTTTTGAATAGGTTAAAGGGGACGTAATACTTAAAGTGTGGGAAGCAGACCTGGCCGAATATAAAAGAATAACCAGAGATGTCAATGATGATTGCCAGGGAATTTTTGATCTCTTAGAAAGGACTTCATTGAATATCGGAAAAAATGACTGTCCCAGATTATTAGGTGAGATTAATATTGCCAAGCACCAGCTAAGGTTCAAAGAAGAGCTGGAGGAAATGAAGATAGAGATTTCAGAAATTAAATTAATCAATATCACAAAAATTGACAAATGGTTGGTAACACCAAACCTAAAGTTGCAAACCATTAAGTTCACAGGGAAGATGATAGAAGATCATTTGCCTGAATTACAGAAAAGATTCTTCATGTTTGAAGCAAAAGAGATACCATATGCTTCTAGAGTTTTTGTGAAATTTTTGGGAAAGTGTGTTCACTGTCTTGAGGCAGAAAAAGCAAGTTCATCAACACAAACGTAAAAACATTTTTTTGAATGTTTTTATCATTAGAAATTAGAAAGGAAATGTAAACAGTTGACATTATTCATATATGTAACCATAATCTTAGGAAGTTGGTTAGTCACCAACGAGATTTTTTTTGATGAAGATGTATAAATATATTTTCAAAAGACTGAGAAAAGGCTTTTGATTTTTGGAGAGAGAGCCGATTGTATTAACCGTTTTCCAATCCATCATAATATTCATTACATACGAGATTCTGAATCTTGCCAATTTGTAGCTATGTGTTCTTCAACCCTATTTACTATACTTTATTATGTTTTTCTTTCAATGTTTTTCTAATGAATAATCAATTTGAAGTTATCTGCAAACATCTTGTATATAGTTCAGATTGATTGGGATATCAAATTATTTACAACTTTTCCTCTGAAATTGCTATCAGTGATTTTAAGACCTGTTAATCATTTGAACCTTAATACTTAACTTTTCATTAGAAATATCGTTTTCCTTCTTTATTACCTGTTGAAATATGAGATTCTTTCTTGATTAAAGCCTCATATTTTTCTGTAGTACTTCTTTGTTATTTTATAATTCTCAAATTGTTGCAAATCCAGGAAACGACCTTGAATGTATTTATGTTAGTGTTTTGAATTCCAAAATTGTTTTTCCTATTCTCATCTCTTTAAAGTTTGAAGTGAAATTTGATTAAATTATTTCACAATTAAATAAAATCTTATCCTCCATGACTGTTCCAAATAGTAGACAACCCAACATTGAACCTGGCCTTCAAGATCAAACCAGTATTTCTTTGAACCTATTTAATACCGTCCTACAAACAACAACTAACCGGGTCGAATTCGAAAGTTCATGGGTTGCTATTGAGAGAGATATTAGCATCCAAGAACAGTGGGAAGCTAGACAGAGACAGTTGAGAAACTGATTTTGCTTCACCTTTCCTTTTCAATTCTTATCCTCAAGTTATTCCTTTTAACATTTACGGATTCCTTGATGGTATACTTTACAACCTTAAAGTATAAACTCAAGAACAACACCTCCTATGTGTATTGAGGGGTAATAAAGATTGTAGTGTGATACCTGTGAAAAGATAACCATGCATATAAAATGAGAGACCAATGAGAGATCCGAGAGGAAGGAAGTGTTATAACCTTCCTCCTCAAAGGCCCTATACAATAACCATAATAGTGTCTCAAGGGAGGTCAGAGAGGGTTGTTAAGACCGAGACATCTCTTGGACTCCAAGTCCTTGAATGGTCACATGATTTAAACTCTTACTAGAAGGAATGGGAAGAGGTACCCTGAGATAGACATTGGAATGTCTCAGTCACTAAGGGAGGTCTCTCTGTAGTTCAAAGAGCCTTAATTCTTCTGTGGAATCTCTTGTCCTGGTATGGACAACTTGTGGGACACAAATCTCCACCCAATTGGTGAATATAGAATGCCTTAGTGGTTTTTCGGAGCAAGGTGGGAGTTCCTGAAGGCCTGAAAAGCCTTAGAACATACTTAGAAGAATTCCCTGAACAATTAGGTCCTAAATCGGTCTATAAATTGAATGTGAAGCCCATGTTTAAGCCAAAAGGGATCACAATCATTAGATGGGAATAATGAAAATATATAAATCTTTGGTCAAATAGAAAGGCCAAGGAAGTTCCCAAGGCAAGGTTGCAAGGAGACTCAAAGTCAACGAGGACCATTGATCCATCATAGAGTGGCTTCGATGGGGTCTGGACCATTAGATTTGTTGCAGTGAGTGTCGTCAGAGTCCGATGGTTGGAGAAACCTTGGATGCCTGAAAAGGATGTACTCCAATGGAGGAGGACTCCGAGAAACTATCTAGACCATAGATATGAGAGAGGGCACGATGTGATCTCAACCATTGATTCAACAAAGAAAATAGATTTTGGATATTCGTTGGAGTGCATAGTATTCAGAGTGCTCAAGTCTAAGGACTTGCATGGAGTTTGATGATGAAGAAGACATGACCATTGCCTCCATGATGATGTGTACAACCATGTCCACGCATGTAGGAGATCCACGTGTCAAATAATGATTGTGCCATGTGTCTAGATGATTTGGTATTCTAAGGGTATTCATTTTTGTTGAGGTTCCTCTTAAAAAACACCTTTTTATATGGTGTACATGCCATGCTGCATATGCACCACGCATACATACTCTAGTTGCATGCATGATAGCCTGCATATACTCTAAAAGGTTGCAAAAATTAAAAAGTTCCACACTTTCGACTAGAGTTTACGGGCTATATTGGGTTGCACAACCATATTACCTCCTGTATCCCTTCTGAAAAAATATTAACCATATTTTCTCCATATAAAAGTGCCCTAGGGGGGTCTTTTGGATATATGAAAGAGAGGCAAGAGAAATCTGCCAAATTTTCCCACTTGCATTCCAATCTTTTTTCATCCCGTTCTGAGTTTTCATCCTCAACATTCCCTACCATCCATCATCATTATATGATCCATCCATTTTCCCTATATTGGCATGTTGGTTGTGAGGATAATGCATTGGTAATGGTGCACTTGTAGTCAAAGTAGAGGAACCTAGGCGAGGTTCATGGAGCAGCGCCAACAAGATTCAGGTTGTAACTTCCAATCTTGTTATTAATAAAAGAGAAACTCCTCGTCCCATATATTTATGTATTTACGTTTATATTTATGGAATGTTTTCATGAATATCTAACCCTTTAGATGATCTTGGTAGTTATGCATGTGATATCATATTGTGTTCTTTAAAGTTTCTTCAGGCCAACATTAGGAGGAGGCCTGCAACTTGAGATGAATAGTGACATGAAGGGATCTACTGCAAAAGGAAGGACTCAAGGTAAATAATTTGATCCTCTCTCTCTTCCCTTAACTATCATTAGGTTTTTGTTGTATTTGGGTAGAATAGAAGCATTGATGTCTTTTAAGATGTCAAGGCTCTGCCTAGTCGCTAGACCCAGATTAGGAGGATTTCCCCCAATAGTAGAATTGGTGACTCCACTGGGGAAGATCTCTAGGGTCTTGTTAGGAGATTATTTTTTGGTTTGAATTCCTATTGATTTCTATGCTTTCTGAGTCTATAAGAGTTTCTGGACATCTTCCATGTGTTTACCATCTTTCCTGACCTGGTTGGTCCCCCTGAATATTTTCTCTTTTTGAGATTATTCAGTCACATACATGCCCTGGTGTATACCCATCACACATACACCCGCACTCTAAATTCAATACAACATGACGACATACGCATGTTGAACTGTGAAAATCACACATGTCTGTTATTCTAAGGAGTTTTATATATAAAAAAAAATTCTTTTTCCCAGAAAAATTTTGGTTTGTCAGGAACTCCTAAATCTCAGAAACATCTGTTAACTCTTGTTGGACAAGTTTTTAAGTCTCGTATTTCTTATGAATTTGTAAATAAATCCTCTTGTTTAGTTTTCTTTGTCTCTTTATATCTTTTATCAAGGTTGAAGGTGTACTTTTAAGATTTAGGTTCTCCTTTAGATTCTGGCGAACCTCTGCTTCCTGGCAGTGGTTTAGTACCTGAGTTAGTCTCTGGTTTGTCCTCCTTCTCTCTTGTGATGCTTTGAAAAGAAAAAAAATATACAATTGCTTGTTATTTTCATTTTTTTAGCACTGAAAGTTACACTTTGATTGCTAAAGTACAAGCTCAGAACCCATCAATAGGTTTATGAGATAAGTCTTAAAATTTGGTGTCAAATGGATAAAACTCAGTTCAACAATGTCAAAACACAGGAAATTTTGGATGAAATGCATCAACAAAAGAGGTCTTGTTTAACTTAGGTCAGGGTTTTGAGGATTAGTGTGGATAGAAGGAAGACTTAGTAAGAAAAATGAAGTGATTATGCCACTAGCATCAAGATTTACCAGTAGACAAAGGAGATAAAAGCATAAGATACAAGAGATTCTTAAATCCAAGCTAAAAAACTCTGAGAAATTTATAACAACATCACAATCAAACATCCATTGGAATACAACTACAAAATATCATTTCAATCATTCAATGACAGTAAAAATTCAGTGTGAGAGAGAGATAAGATGGCAAGAGAGAAAAATGACTTCCATTAAACAAAATTTCATCAAGTTTGATACATCAAACCAGAGTAGGCTCTGTTAGATTAATATCACCAAAAGGGTCTTTTTTTATCAACCATTCGAACCCACAAAATGTATTCTAATGCTTCTTTTATAGCCTAGATAGGGAAAAATAGCATACAATGTGAGTTTCATCCTTTAACATCAGATTCTTCCATCTTAAACTAAGGTAATTACACCTGTACAAACTAGAAATAACAAACTGATATAAAAAAGGATAATGTTGGCAACTATTCTAATACCTTAATCTTGCATAATGAGGTGTCCTTTGAGCTCATTCCTTTTGTTTCCAGGTATCCTCCATCTTTAAACTGACCTCAAAATAGTTGTACCATGATCCCCTAGCCATATGGTGATCATTGATCCTCTTGAAACCATGAAAATAGGAGTTTGTAGTGAATCTTGTAGCGTTGAGTGTATCATCCAGTTCGCAGCAGAGTTCGTAGCAAAATTTGCAGCATTTGACTATATAAACTAGTTTGCAGTGCCAGGCACTATGAACTATCTTGTAGCTTCCCAATTAGTCCAGTTTAAGCTCCAAAACATCCAAAAACTTTCTCGAGAGTTAGGTATGCCTGTAGAAGCCTCATAATATGGTGTATGAGTGAAAAACTCAGTTATAAGCAACATAATTGCTCAAAAAATCTTCAAAAGCAAGGAGCAATCATTTCCAAAACTGAGATTTCTTAAGCTATTTCATCCATTACTTTCTGAGCCTGGAAATCCTTCTTGTGGCATCTTGGGCCAACACATTCAAATTTATTTTGTCTAACTCTTCCTTGAAAGGCTGCAACTCCATCTTTAACACTGTGATCTGACCTTGGTAGGATAAATTCTATCTGTATAGGGTTTTAAGCTGCATGTGAAGAGGTCTAAATCTCTTAGCAATGAACTTGGCCTGTACGAGATTCTCACGATACATACCCATGAGGTCTCTTAAATTCTTCTTTCCAACTAACTCTTCCCTTTTTAATTTAGCAATTTCATCTCTT
>ML779381.1:234988-251693 GCA_009831015.1 Picea engelmannii
TCACAAAAGAGAATTAGGTTGTGATGAATATGAATGAATGAAAACTGAACTACCTCAACATAAAATCAAAGAGAAAACCTTAGCATGCTTCTGCTTCTATCCTTCCTTTTAGTTTCTTTTCCTTCATTGTTACTAACATGTGTTTGTTGCAGGTGTCATGAGAACAGTCAGCAATGATCACCATGGTAAATTTGGTGTTACTTGATCTTGGAACAGCAAGGGAGCCCTATATAACATGTCTGATCCATTATCTAATAAAACAAGATATCGTCAACCATGAAAGTAGTGTCAAATAGTAACATAGCATTGAATAAAAATCAGACTTGATCTCCAATCTAAAAGGGGGTCCCACCTACTAGTATTATTTAGCTTTTAAAATAATAGGCTTTAGCAACAATTTGTGGGCCAAACTTCATGGCGAATTTAATCATCAACAAACTGGCGAATCCACAGGAAAATTTGTTTTCAACAGATTTAGAACTCAAAACTCATGGTTTCACGGACCAAGAGAAACAGGTCAAGAAAATACAACCAAGAAGATTATGCAATAGGAGGAAGTGAGCGGATTTAATGGAAAGATGACCGGGAATTTGGGTATAACTTATGAAAAATGTTAAGTATGAGGGGTTTTACCACTGTATGCATAATCCAACAACCAATATCTTCTCTTTAACCTTTTAAAATTTCCATATTTGTTCTTAAACTCTCAATGGATGAAGAAATGGCGAGAAGAAGCGGGTAATAACCAATTCTTTATAAGACAACAATGGAAATATATAACAATTTCAAGGGTCCTTCAAAGAAGACATCATAATAGTTGTTTAAGATTATTTGTTATTGACTAACAATGCTTGCAGGAGTGTCATTGTGGCAAATATGATCCAACATCTTATTCCCTACTGAAACAAAAAAATGACCAAAAACAAAACCCAACAGAATGAAATTGCCAAAGATTAAAAAAAGAAGAAATAAAGTGACAGAAAAGTAAAGGCAGTAGGAAAAGCTTAAAATAGAAACCAATTACTCTAAGCAGAAAAGAATGAATATTTGAGAACATAACTATACTACTAAAATATAGGAAATCCAGACAGCGTTAGAGCTTTTCAAGTTGGTTCCACATAATGCTTTAAGTGAGAACTGTTAGTACTATAGGAAAACAATCGCTCCTGCAAATATTTTAGAATGTAATAATTTGTACCAAGTACAAAAGCGATTTTGAAAGGACCCAATCATAGTTTATGAAATTTTGAATGTCTTCCCCTATCAGCGTGAGTCGAATCCCATAACAATTTTTTTTTATTGACCTTAAACTTGACAGTCTTGACACTCTTGTTGAAATATTTCTTAACGGTTTGTTGTCTCCTTTTAATATTATCTAAAGAAAACATCCTTTGTTCTTCCAAAGCTAGTAGTGCATTTACCCTTTGTGAAATATCTGAAGAAATTAATTCTTCGATCCGTAGCATCAACCTTAAGGAAGAAAGTTCTAGATTTGTTGATAAGAGGGATTGATGACCATAAACCAACTGAAAAGGTGTACAACCAATGCTTACTTTAGCGGTAGTTCGATCTACCCAAAGGGAATAAGTGAGGAGAGTGTGTCACTGACGAGGCTTGTCTTCGATGAGCCTTTTGACGATTCTTACGAGATTTTTGTTGGTAGACTCAGCTTTGCTATTTCCTTGGGTATAGTAATATGATGAGGTGAAATGTCTAACCCCCAATTTGGCTAGAAACTGAGTCAGCTTAGCAGAAATGAAAGCAGGACCATTGTCTGTAATAATTTCCAATGGAAGACCAAATCTGGAAAAAATATTATTTTCAAGGAAAGAAATTATCTGATCATCTGTGGAATGCTTAAGTGGGACAACTTCAGCCCATTTTGTAAAATAGTCTGTGGTTGTCAAAATAAAAACTTGCCTAGCTGAAGAAGGAGGATTAATGGGACCAATGAAATCTAACCCCCACTTTGAAAAGGGAAAATTTGGCAGGACAGGTTGTAATGGCATGGTTGAAAGGTGTTCTTTCCGAACAAATTTTTGGCATTTGTCACAATATCTTGAAAAAACATAAGAGTCACGAAAGATTGAAGGCCAATAATATCCTTTTCTAATAATTTTGAAAGCAATGGTTTTTGCAGAAAAATTGACCTCCTACATGAATGACAGTGCTTGAAGAACCGTGAGCTTCTTGCAATAATATATTTTCATCTTCATTGTTTACACAATGAAGAAACACACCATCAACAGATCTTCAGAATAAAAAGTCTCCTATAATGACATATCTTGCATATTCAAGACAAAGTCTTCTCCTTTGATAAGTGTCTAAGTTGTCTGGACATCTTTGGTTCTGTAAATAATAAACCAAACTTTTGTACCAAGGATGTTCAGACACAGGGAGGATCTGATCGTCAATGTAAAAGAGGGATGAAATGGAACTATATTCTTCATCAATTTCTTCACCATTCTCAGCATGCTGAGCCAAGTGAAGAGTTAGGTCATGTCCCTTGATAGTGGTAGAAGTCACGATATCCAAATCATTCTCCTGTATCTTGGCAAGCCAATGTGCAAGTTTTCCTGAAAGATAAGTTCGTGAGAGCAAAAACTTAACAGCAGGAAAAGGGAATTTTGCCAACATATGCTTACCTAATATGTAATGGCAGAACTTCTCAACAGCCTTAACAAGAGAGAAATCATGTTTCTTAATAAAAAAATATTTAAATTCATCACCATTCAAACTTGGACTCATGTAAGCCACCAGTTTTTCATTTCCTTGGTCATCATTCCGTATGAGGACAACAGAGACTGCCTCTTCAGTAGCATTAGTATATCTCATGAATTCCTTCTCAAAATACGGCTTCACCAAAACTGGTGTGGAACTTATTGCTTTCTTAATCCCTTCAAAAGCATTTCTGACATCGTTTGCCCAAGAAAAAGGGTGATCTTTCTTAAGAAGATTATGAATCAGTTTAACCATCACGGAAAAATATGGGACAAAACTATGGACAAAGTTAATAACCCCCATAAAATCCTGAATTTCTTTCTTGGAAGTGGGAGTAGGAAGGCTAAGGATAGCAAGAATCCTTTCAGGATCAGTTCTTATGCCTGAATCAGAGACGATGTGTCCCAAGAGTTTTCCCTTGATAACACCAAAAATGGACTTGGAAGGATTTAGAGAAATGTTGAATTTCCTACACCGCATGAGAAATTTTCTCAAATGACCAAAATGATCTGATCGGTTTTTAGAGTATACTGTTAAGTCATCCAGGTAAATATGAATGATTTTATTGATCAAATCGTCAAAAGCTAATTGCATATCTTTTTGAAAGGTGGCACATGCATTAGATAAACCAAAAGGCATATGTTCATAAGCAAAGTTACCCCAACAAGTAATAAAGGTGGTTTTATATTTATCTGCCCTTTTTACATTGATTTGATTGTAACTTGAAAAACCTTCAAGTAAGGACATCATTTGTGACCCTGCAACTTACTGCAAAATCATTTCCATGTTAGTGAGGGGGAAGTGATATTTTATGCTAGCTCGGTTTAATGTGAGAAAAACAACGCATAATATGATCTAACCAGTTGTTTTCCGAACATGAACCAAATTTGAAACCCACTCATAATACTTTAATGGAAAGATGATTCCAACCCTCAAGAGTTTTTCCAACTCATTTTGAATGGTTACTTCTAGCGCAGGGTTAAGAGGCCTTTGTTTTTGCTTAACTAGTTTTACACCTTCCTGAATGGGCATGGCATGCTATATAAGACCAGGATAAAAACCAAAAATATCCTCATAAGACCAAGCAAAAACATCTTTAAATTCACCAAGTAGCTTGAAAAAATTCACTCTCTCTTCATTTGAACATTTGGCACCTATTTTGACATCCTTTGGAGTTTCGGGTGTCCTAATGTTCAAGGAGATGGTTTCATCCACCTTCCTTTTCGACTCCTCTTCTTTCTATTTCTCCTTTTTTCCTACATCACTTGAAGAAAATGAACTCTCTAGAGGGGTCAAGCCTTTAGGAATCTTGTTATCTTATATGGATATAATTTCCTTAGGCTTGAAAGGTTCATTTTGGATAAAAGCACAAATGCTCTCATCATTAGGGAATACCTGCCAAGACTCTATATTGTTGGGGATATGTGGATGATACCAAGATTGGAAAATATAATCAGGTCTATGTGGCAGAAGTTTCCGAGTAGGAGAAGCTGCAAAAACAACTAACCGAATAGCCATTGAATTTAGTTCCCTCTTTATGTGAGTGATATTGAAAGATAATAGGTTCGAGATAAGAGCTCAAACAATTTGGGTGTATCGTTTCATCAACTTGTTGCTAGGGGAATAAATCTTGCGTACAAGGTTAACAACAAGCTCATAATTCCCAAAAACTGAAAGGTGACCACAGCCAAGGTTATAGGCATTTTCAATGCCTAACAATAGAGCTTCAAATTCAGTGACATTGTTTGTGCAAGAAAACTCCAACCTATAAGAAAATTTGTGGATTTTTCCTACAGGAGAAATCAAGACAACACCAGCTCCATTACCTTCATTTGAGCATGAACCATCAAAGTGCATGTGCCACATGCCATCATCTAAGTCGATTTGTTCCACAGGAATATTAGCCTCCTCAGCGAAGAAGGAATACACTCTTAGGTCCTCTTTGAGATAATTTACATTAGGTTGTGGGACACTCTCTATGTAAGGTGATATCCTTCCTTCTCTAAGGAATATGCTGTTTTTTTCGTTCCGTGGAATGGATAAATGTGTTCCATCGAGCAAGAGGTATCCACATGTTAAGGCTTTCTAATATCTTCCCAGGATAATAGAGTAATTTCTTACAGGAATATCTATTACCTGAATATTGAGGGTCGTCTTTATTTTAGGATGTGCGCACAAAACTAGGGTCACATCTTTAATCTCCCCTATGGTCTTTTGTTGTAGACTATTATAGGAAAGCATGCTTCTGGTGTTTTCATCGATACAAGATAAGCCTAGCTCTTCCATAATAATGTTTGACATCACACTTGGGCCCGAACCACCATCAATGAGGAAACAATGGGAAATCTTGTTCATGATCTTCATAGAAATATAAAAAGGGGGATTTTTTACAGGGTATCTAAAATTATGTACACCTACTTTATTTACAGAAGAAACATCTTTGCCTCCCTCTTCGTAAAGATTGGCTACAACCAAATCTTTTCCTTCCATGAATTGTTTCAAATGCATCTGTTTTTCAGGGATGACAAACATGTATAGAAGGGTTGCATCTGCTTTGATGTTGGCCAATTGATTCAAGATATTGTACTTGGAAGAGGGGAGAGAGGGAGTGATTCTTTGACCCTTGGGGGCCTTAGGAACTTGGAGCACAATAGTGGTTGAGGAAAAGCTCGGGCTAGAGGTACCACGGGGAGGATCAAACTTTCCCTTGGGGGCATAGGCTTTGTTCTTAGTGTTGATGACCATGACATCATCCAGCTCTGCAAAGTCTAGGACAACGATAGTAGCTTCTAGTCTCTTAGTAAAGATCTTATTTATGGCACTCTTCTTTACCTCACATGTTGTTTCTTCATGGTGTTCATCACAAAAGTTACACCAACTTTGAGCCAGGATAGCTTTAGGCTGAAAATTATTTTCAACCGGGTTTCTAAAGGGGGCTGCAGAAGAAGGTGAAGCTCCAGGGATGAGAGGGAAAACAGTACCCTTTCGCTCAAATGATGTCATACAATTGTTCATATATTGTACTAGCTGTAAGAGAGCGGACATGTCTGTTTGTCTAACCAATTCTCCCTAGGGAAGACCAGTTCTTTCAATATGTTCTTCATACTTTGAACAAGTATGTAGAGAAAAATCGAGATTATCAATGGCTTTTTCCTCAATCCTATGACGGTAGGGAGAAGGAAATGCATTGTAATAATGCATGAAAGCATATTGGTTCTATGGGCGGATAAGTTCAGGGATTTGATTGTACAACTTGGTGAAATGCAAGTTGAAAGACTTGATGGTCTCACCATCTTTGTAAGTGACGTTATTGTATTCCCTTAAATTCTCGGCAGGGTTTTGGATTTCCCATAAGTGGACCGGAACCAATAGATTAACTCCTCCCAAGTAGACAGGATCTTAGGAGGAAGGTCAAAGAAATTGGCCGCAGCCTTTTCTTCCAAGGAATTGATGAACAAGCGCATGCAAGTGTCATTATCATTGGCCCCTATGTTATGACAAGCATTAGAAAATGCCACTAGGTGTTCATTGGTACTAACAATGTTATTCCCTAAAAACTTAGGAAAATTCTCTTTAAACTTCGGAAGTGGGTGAGTAGCAGGTGCTAAGTTAAGAGGAGAGGACACATGCCATAGTGTGGTTGTGGCATATTCTTCAAACTGAAAAAGTCCATACTTTTTAATGACTTTGGTGGGGTTTGTAGTAGATTGGACAAGGATATGGTGGCTATATAAGCTACCAATCACTAATGATGATGAAGATTGGGAATATGAGGTACTTCCAGTGCCACCAGAACCACCACTAGATGCCATCTTATGGATGAGAGATGAGGGAAAGAAAGACGAGCTGGATGAATCAGATAAAGTCCTCCTTAGAGAAACTTGTTGGATAGATAACACTATGTTTCTTTTTCCTATTTCGACAATAGGACTAATTTTAGGTGACAAGCCTCTTCTTCTTCTAGAAGCACAAAAATCTAAGAACATGAAAGGAAGGCCAAAACTGAAGAAACAAAAGGCTACTGCCGATTCCTAGGCTGCCTATGTCTAGCTTCCAATTGTTGTTGAGCACTAATATCTTGTTTAATTTCCGCCCAAGAATGGCGAAGCTCAACACGAGTCCTAGCAGTGTCTAAAATAGTATGAAACATATTCAAAGCAATGTTGGTCTGGTCTTGGAGACTGGGCTCAAGATTGGGCTTCCTTGCAACATGAACAGTCATTAATAGCAAACAGTCAAAGAATCAATAATAGAAAAAGAAATATGCATCGATGAAAATCGAGTGTAAAAATTAACTGGAGAGATATCGAAGATCTACCCAGTATGGTCGCCAAATAAATGTTGAGGAAAATATATGGAATAATATTACTCAAGCATTTTCAGACTTTACTTGGCTAAATAAAAGTAGACGGGAATATCACCCTATGTTTATAGCCAACAAAAATAATATCCTAACTCAAAAGTATTAATTACGAGTGCTTAGGCTAGTCTTTTATCAACAAAAAAGATTGTTGGAAACTCACTTTTTATGTAATCTTCTGAATATAACAGTTGCTATAATAAATGTAAGAACAAAATTAAAGACACCAAGATGATAATCAAGACAGTTGAGACATAAAGCAATCCTTTATTTCATTCCAATTCACCAAAGAGTGATTTTCTTTACAAAATCTCATACAAAAATCTTGGACCAAAGTCAAACTTAGACATCCCCGATGGAACATACAAAAGGACCTCTGACATAAAACCAAAATTGAACTCTAAAAGCTGGATCATCTTGCCACAGATTGCTGCCCACTCGAATCTGCACAATAGCCTTTATCAATCATGAAAATTAATTCACAAATAGACAAGTCTACACAAACTATCAAAGATAGATCAACACCTCTGAAAAACAAGTGTCTGAATGATTTGATTCAACCCTAAATATTGTTGTCTACAATAAGACATTGCTATCACAAAAGAGAATTAGGCTGTGATAACTATATGGATGAATGAAAACTGAACTACCTAACATAAACTCAAAGAGAAAACCTTAGCATGCTTATGCTTCTATCCCTCCTTTTATTTTTTTTTCCTTTGTTGTTACTAACATGTGTCTATTGTAGGTGTCGTGAGAACAATGAGCAATGATCACCACGATAAATTTGGCATTACTTGATCTTGGAACAACAAGGGAGGCCTGTATAACATGCCTGATCCATTATCCAATAAAACAAGATATCATCAACCATGAAAGTAGTGTCTAACCATAACATAACATCGAATGAACATCAGATTTGATCTCCAATCTACAAGGGGGTCCCACCTACTAGTATTATTTAGCTTTTAAAATAACAAGCTTTAGCAACACTTTGTGGACCAAACTTCGTGGCGAATTTAATCATCGACAAACTACTCCCAGTCAATGTTTTTCTTCTTCAACTCCTCCATCACAAGCATTTTGATCAGCCCTGAGTGAAAAACACTTGCATCAACTGCCTTGGACTTAGCTTGGACCCTGTCAGCCATTTTCCCAATGCTTCTAAAGAAATAGAAAGGGAGATTCATGAGGTCTTCGCCTGCGAAGTGCAACAAAAATCTAATGTGGTACTGATAAATCATATTGAACCTTCTGTCATAGGTGAAATATCTTTGGATCACCCTTAGCATATTATCAAATCCTTCAACCATGTGGCTCTTAGGCACTCCCTTTGATAGGTTATCTCCTTGACATTCTGGTTTAAGGAATTATTTAGAGAAGGATGCATTTAGATTCATGGACTTAAACCATATTTCACTAGTATTTGGTATCTCAGTAGCTGCTGCTATGGTTGCTCCAGATAATTCAAGTTCAAGAGTCCCAACTTTAGTTTTGGTTCCATCAAAATTCAAGGCAAATTCTCTAGATACCTCAGGGTGCACTCTCTGCATCTTCTGACATAAATTGAAACATCCCACTCTTTGGAAGACCTCCCTGATCAGAGGTTCAACAATAAACAATTGCATGTCATAGGGTTCAGTCCTCATAATTCCCCCACCCTTGTGAGCCTTCTTTTGCTATGGAGTATCCATTGATGTTATAGGAAGAAAACTAAAACAACAATTTTAGTGATGCAAGAGGAAAAAAAAAAAGACAGAGGTCTTAGGGTTTGGATGGATAATCTTTTTCAAAGATGGTTTTTGTCTAAGGTTTTAATGTTCTTCAACCTATTTTGCCTACAGGATTATGAAAAGACAACTGATAGTCAAGAAATGAAGGAAGACTACACAACAAAATGGAGATGCAAGGAGAAAGTTGTTGCAAAAAGATTTACTGTAACAATTCACCATCATTTTGCAAAACTCATTTAACTTTATCAGCAAAAGACCTTTTTTTTTAAATTTCCAAAGTAGATAGACTTGAATAAGAATGGAAATCTTGATGATAACCAACTGGTACAAAATTTGAGGTAGGTGAATAACAGTGTTGAGTTGCTGCATAGGGTTTGCAGTGCCAAAACAGGGGATTCACAACATAAGAAGCAAGAACCAAATAAGGGATAGGCAAGGTGGCCTGACAACAAGGTTTGCTTAATCTTTAGTAAAAGAGGACGAGAGATATGCAATTGGCTGAGAATTGTGATAACAAAGGTAAGAGGGATAGTTGGCAGCGTGGACCACCAGTTCATAGTGCCTAGGAGAAAAGATGATAAAAATAACCTTTATTTCCCTTCAACAAAGCTTAAAATTCTCATGGAGTACCTGGAGGATGAGGATTGAAAATTGATAGGCTTGAGCTTGGAAGAATCCACCTAGAGCTGGTCTAAACTCCAACTCACTTTCACCATCCAGTTCACATCATTTGCCGTAGCGCCTGTCTGAAAACACCAGTTTTTGCAATGCCGAGTTAGGAGCAATTTGAAATCTTGGGAAAACAGTTAGAAAATATTTAAATGAAGAAATCCTAGGTTATTTCCTTAAAATATAATGAAAACAAGGAGATCAATTGACAAAGCATCATAAGTGAAATTATGGTTATGAGAGAAAAGTGTACTTGAGATGCACTACAGAATGTCTGATGAGATGGAAGCGTACATAAAGAACCTGATTTGACCTTCTAATTGGTAGAGGGACAAAGTGGAGGGGTATTAGTACATCGTGGAAGTGGTGACATGTCAGGGTGGTGGTGGAGGCATAAGGACGATGGCTTGTCTAATCTTGTCATGAAGA
Organism: Picea engelmannii; assembly: GCA_009831015.1. Classification (NCBI taxonomy): domain Eukaryota; kingdom Viridiplantae; phylum Streptophyta; class Pinopsida; order Pinales; family Pinaceae; genus Picea; species Picea engelmannii. The sequence continues at coordinate 244,901 of ML779381.1, forward strand.
TGAAGATATAAACCAAGGGTTTGGGCCAACATTAACANCTTGTCATGAAGATGAAGATATAAACCAAGGGTTTGGGCCAACATTAACACTAACTTTATTTGTGCTAAAACCTAAAAGACTATAAGGAAGAGGACAAAAATAAAAACTAAACAACACTAAAGATAAAAATAAAAAACCTAAGGCTAAATTGACCTGATCAGTTCCATTTGATAAATTGGCTCCACATGGGATGACATGCTCCCTGTGAGCTACCAAGAACAAGCAGCTTTAGAGTCTTATCCTAGGGCTATGGGGTCATTTATTCAATAGAAAGAAAAAAAAATGATATTTACAATGGAAGGGAAAACGACTCATGGCTTAAGAAAAATGCTTCTTTAGAAAGTGCCCATTAGCTGGGCCACCAAAAACTTCAGAGTCTTCCAAGTTTTGCAATTTATAAATATTATTTTGAAAAACTTCATAAATCTTGAAAGGACCAATCCACAAGGCTTCAAATTTACCATGTTTGCCTTTGTCTTTCCTTGGTGCATCCCACTTAAGCACCAGATCTCCCAGATGGAGTTCTTCTTTGTTTACCTTCTTATCAAAAGCTTGCTTGATATTCTGCTGATGGCTCTGTGCTTTATCAAGGAGCTGCTCCCTGTTCTGCTGTACTTCTACTAGTTGATGCATCCTTCTGACCATATCAGCTAGTTCTCCTTGTTGATCCTGAAGGAAATTTTCCACAGGAAAGGAAAGATGAGTAGGAAAAATATCTTCAATCCCATAAAAAAGTTGAAAAGAGGAACTACCAAGTGATCTCTTTGTAGTGACTCTATCAACCCATAAGGCAAATTTCAACTTTGAGTCCCATGATTTCTTGTTGTCCTCCAGTAACTTATTGATGATACTTACAAGGATATTATTAGAATATTATGCTAAACCATTTCCTTGGGGGTAATAAGGGGTAGAATGAAATAATTGAATCCCATACTTCTCACAAAACTTCACCAATGGTTCAACTTTGAAAGATGCAACATTATCAGTAACAATCTTGCTTGGACAACCAAATATTGACATAGTATCTTCAAGAAAACCAATGATTACCTTGTGTGAGGCACTCCTTGTAGGAATGGATTCTATCCACTTGGTGAAATAGTCAGTTGCAGTCAAAATCCACCGATGTTAACCACTTGAAGTTGGATGAATTTCCCCAATGAAGTCGAGTCCCCACTACTGGAAAGGACCAGAAACCACCACAGGCTTCAGAGGAAAATATTTCAGCTGATGTTTCCCTGAAAACTTCTAGCATTTATCACATGCCCTAATCTTTGCAAAAACATCAGTAAAAAGGATAGGCCAAAAATACCCATCTCTGAGGATCTTATATGTTGTGGTCCTCCAAAAATGATGACCCCCACATAAGCTGTCATGAAAATCAGTCATGGCCTTTTGAGCCTCCTTTGGATCTAAACATATCAAAAGAACCCCAAGAGGATATTTCCAATACAACATGTGATCAATGAAACACTATATGATTGCTTTTAGTTTCAAAGCTCTCACCTTGTTCTTCTCCAAACCATCAGGAGGCTGCAAATTTTGCAAGAAATAAATAATGTCTTTGTACCAAACGCATTTTGCCAAGTTGGGATTGATATGTGAGTTTTTAACGAAGATATCAATTTGTTGATTTTCAGAGTTTAGGTTCACGAAATTAACCCCCTCTACTTTACAATTTGATTAAGCCAATAATCTAGCTAAACCTTTCCCTTTCACCAACTTAGTAGGCTTGATCTCAAGGTCAAACTCCAGAATTTTGGCAATCCACTTGCTCCTTTTTCCATCTATGTCAGGCTGGATTAGTATTTCCTTCACAGAGGCTGATGGGACATAGACAAGAATATTGGAATGCAGAATATATACCCTAAAAGTTTTAAGGTCCTTAACCAAAGCATAAGCATGCTTTTCCATAATGTCATACTTCACCTCTACATCCCTTAATGCCTGAAAAAGGAAATGGGATGCTCCATCCCATCTGTGTTTTTCTGAAGAAGGACAACAACCAATGTGTCATGTGAGGAAAAATAAAATATTAGAAATTCCTTTGAATAATCAGGGTTGATGAGAAAAGGTGCCTCAATCAATGCTTGTTTAATATGATCAAAAGAATTTCAAGCTTCAACATTCCATTTCACCTCATTTCCTTTTCTAAGCATAGATGTGATAAAATTAACCAATTCAACAAAGTTAGAGATAAATCTTCTGAAAAAAATTATTTTACCCAAGAGAGACTGGATCTCTTTCTTGGACCTAGGAAGAGACAAAGTCTTGATGGCCTCTACTCTAGTTGGATCAATCCTTACCCCTTCTGTTGAGACAATGTGTCCCAACAACTTGCCCTCTTTCATGGAAAATGAAGACTTCTTAGGATTGAGAGACAACCCAAACTTTCTACATTTCAGGAAAACCTTCTTCAAATGATGATAATGTTCCTTATCATATCTTGAGAACACTGTAATGTAATCCAGATAGATGACCACAAATTTTTCCTTCTCCCCAATGAAGGCAACATCCATTGCTAACTGAAAGGTTTCTCTTGCATTCATTATACCAAAGGGAATTTTAGCATACATGAATGTGCCCTAAGGAGCAGTGAAAGTTGTCTTCTCTCTATCTTCAGTTAGGACAGAGATCTGATTGTAGCCTAAGAAGCCATCAATCATAGACATCCTTGCTGAACTAGTCATTCTCTATAATATATGTTCCATCTTAGGCAAGGGATAGTTATCATTCTTGGAACTTCTGTTAAGATTTCTAAAATCAACACAAAGTATGATTTCACCATTCTTTTTCCTCATAGGAACTGGTTGGCCACCCACTCAGAGTACCTTAAAGGTATGATGATCTTAGCATCAAGCAATTTCTTGACTTCCTTTTCCATAATAGGCAGCAACATGGGATTTATCTGTCTAATTTTATACCTAAATGGTTTGGTCTCATCTTTCAAATGGATTTTATGTTCAATGATTCTTGTATCATAAGTTTGTAGATCTTCATATTTCCAAGCAAATACATTAGAAAACTCATTTAATAACTTCACATACTCAACCCTTTGTTCCTTTGATAAACTACTAGACAATTTGACATACTTGGGATTTTCCGTTGTTCCTAGGTTGCAATCTGTCACATTAGCTTCTTCATTTGAACCTTTAACCTTCACAACAACATCATTTATGTCAAATAATCTCTCCAACGGAACTAATCCTTTGGGAATATGGTTACTGGGAAGTTGGACCATCTTGTGATATGCAATTTTGTTGAGGAAAATATCAGCATGAGGGATTTTTGTATCATCATGATCTTGTTCAATATGAAGAGAAAACAACTCTTCCACTGTTTCTAGGAATCTCTTAATCTCAATATCATCCTCAAAGACCTTCCAATGTTTGAAATTTTCAGGTATAAAGGGTCTATAATTTACTTCCACATCATATTTGAGCTTGGGGGGGAAAGGGATCTTAAAGTTACTTGCAGAAACAACCAAAGAATCTGCCATAGCATTTTCTTCTCTTGGAACAAAAGAAATGTTAAAAGATAAGAAAAAATTATCAATAAGATCCCAAACTTCATTTCTGTAAGTCCTTAACCTGGGGTGTTTTTCTTGATACATATTTTTAACCTGATGCACAATTAGTTCAACATCGCCAAACACTGCTAACTCCTCAATCTTCATATCTTTAGCAGCTCTCAAACCCAAGACAAGAGCCTCATACTCTGCTACATTATTTGTAGTTTCAAATTCTAGTTTATAAGACAAAGATATGATTTCTTGAGTTGGGGAGATAAAAACCACTCCAACACCAACACTTTCTTTAGAAGAGGCCCCATAAAAAAACATCTTCCAAACTGGGGTATTTTGAGGAGGTGTCTCACAAGTTTTAATAGGTTTTTTTCTGATTTCAATAGGTGATTGAGGAGCATCAGTGAGTTGTAAGATACTGGATCCTAAATCAGTGTCAACTGCAAAAATGGGGTGGTTTGTAGGATTAGCTTCATCACTGATGATGTAAGCTAGTTGTGCTTCCCTATAAAGTCTTATGTGATCTCCTCCAAATATAATAATAATGGCATATGAAAGGTCCATCTGCAAATTTCCCCCTAGTCTCTTGATCCAAGATCTTGACAATAACATCCCAAACTTAGGGGGGACATCAACCACCACAATATCCATGACCGCCTTCATGGGAAATTGAAACAAGGTAACAACCAGGTCTTTGATCAGTCCAAGCAATTTCACTTTTCTGGAGTCAAATGAGTATAGGTCATGATAGGTTTTAGTAATTTCCAGACCAATCTCATCCATGACAGTTTTAGGCATAAGGTTATGAGATGGACCTGATTCCATCAAGCAATTGTGTAAAACTTTATCATGAATATTCAATGATGTGTAAAATGGAGGAGAAGAGTCGTCCCTGTCTTCTACCAAAGATCGCAATATGATTGTTGGTTTTTCATCTTGTAGGTTCACTAAGTCTATGGAATTCGAGGAATATTCGGGTTGCAACATCTTGGAAAGATACCTTTTGAACTCTTCATTTTTAATCAGCTCTGAAAATGGTACTGGAATTTTTATCCTTTGAATTTTATTCTAAAAACTAAAAGAAGAGGGAGATTTCAGAATCTCCTTAATTTATGGAACATGGGTCTTAATCACTGTTTGAGGGTTTTGTTCCTCTTTTTCTTTGCTTCTAGAAACCACAGCCTTAGCATAATTTTCTATTTTGTTGGGCTGATCTGATGTACTAGGCTTCCCCTCCTTTTTTGACCTTAAGTTGTATTTATTTTTGTTTTCATTATCTTTTCCCCTTTACTCAATTCATTCAATTGATTGTCCATAAGAGACTCCTCCTATGCAGATTGAGTTAGATGAGGGGATGAGGAGGTATCACCCACACAATGAATTTTTGGATCTATTTCTTCATCCTCTCCCACTTCATCATCAACCATGTTATTTTGAAGAGGGATCTGAACCTTTTTTTCATCCCTATTTCTTTGATCTCTTTGAAGGATCTGAGGGGAATTATTTTGTCTCCTGAAATTTCCTCTGTTACCAGTATCTTGTGTATTTCTATAATTTTTTTTCCCTCAAGCTTCATTTTTTCCATTTCAATAGAAAGTGATTTAACTAGATTTGTTAGTTCATCTACTTGAGGGTTAACACCAGAAGAATAAGACGTTGATGCTTCAAATCTATTTTTTCTCCTATCTCTATCAGATTTTCCCCTGATCTTATCATCTGCCAATATATTTGATTCTACCTTCAAGGATGCATCTTCCATATGAGCTAGTGAGGCATATCTCCTTTCTCTCAAAAAGAGGCAAAACTCAGGGTCAAAATCACTGGCATAAGTTATCTTGGAAAAAAATTTAGTGGGCTTAGTTTCTGTGGGGATTTTGTTATACATTTTATTAAATATCTTTGAAAAATATGAAACAAATTCCCCTTCTTTTGTCTTGAGTGACCCAAACTCTCTAATATAATATAAGAAATATTTCTTATCTCCCCAATGCCTCAGAAAGGCATAATCCAAATCTTCAATTCCAACAATAGATTCAGGAGTTAAACCCCTAAACCATTTCCTAGCCTCACCATCAAGGATTTGTACAAAAAATCTCATCCAAACATCCTCATTTTAAATATTAAGATTGTCAGCATAGCTAAAAAAGGCTACAAGGTGTTCCTCTATAGTTATGTCCTCTTCCCCTGTAAACTTGGGCATGTACTTAAGATAGTATACAACTGGGAGAGAATTCATAGGTTGAGGCAACACAAGAGGGACATACCTAACAACCACTATGGCATCCATCCTTTTTCTAGGAAGGTTAGCACTTGCCATTGGATTATGAAGAGGAGGATTATAAATTCTAGGAGAATAAGGAGGAGACTAGGTCTTGATTGGTACAACTGCAGTCTTGATGTTGTGTAGCTTGGGAGAAGGAGGAGTATAGGATGGAGAATTTTCAGATTTAACAAGGAGATATTGAGTCTTGGAAGAGGATGGTGGAAAATCCAAGGGAACTGAGGTTTCTTCTTCTTTGGTCACAACAATTTTAAGAGACGGAGGAGAAGGAGAACTAGGGTAGGAAAGTCCTATAATCTCTCAAGTCTAAAACAACTTACAACATCAAGTGAGGCAAGAACTTCAAAACTTTCTTCTTTCATTTTGGGATAAAAAGAAGAATATTCCATAGGGAAATCTTCAAGATTTAAATTTCTATAAATTTCAACAGAGGTTAAAAGAGGAGCACTAGATATAGCTACTGGTGTTTTAAAAGTGGAATCAGGAAAATAACCAGTAGTACCTAGAACATCAGCTGAAAATCCTTGTTGAGAAGCTTTTCCTTTCTTGATGATCTTCTCTGGGTTAGCTTCAGGTGTAGCCATAGGTAGATGTGGGGTAGACCTCGTGTTTCTTCCTTTAGGAGCCACAACTGAAATAGTGGAGTTGCCAGGTGAAAACTGCAGTCTTCAATGTACTGACTACTATGCACCCTCAGAATCCATATCTCTTTGTCATTCAATCCCAAGAAAATGTTTTCAATTAGTTCCCCAACAACGACGCCAAGAATGTTAGCACTGAAAGTTACACTTTGACTACTAAAGTGAAATCTTATTACCCATCAATAGGTTTATGAGATAAGTCTTAAAATGTGGTGTCAAATGGATAAAACTCAGTTCAACAATGTCAAAAAACATGAAATTTTGGATGAAATGCATCAAAAAAAGAGGTCTTGTTTAACTTAGGTCAGGGTT
>ML779381.1:252445-267010 GCA_009831015.1 Picea engelmannii
AAAAGCCTCATAATATGGTGTATGAGTGGAAAACTCAGTTATAAGCAACATAATTACTAAAAAAATCTTCAAAATCAAGGAGCAATCATTTCCAAAACTGAGATTTCCTAAGCTATTTCATCCATTACTTTCTTAGCCTAGAAATCCTTCTTGTGGTAGCTTGGGCCAACACATTGAAATTTATTTTGGCTAAGTCTTCCTTGAAAGGATGCAAATCCATATTTAACCCCCTGATCTAACCTTGGTAGGCCAAATTTTGTCTGTATATGATTTTAAGTTGCATGTGAAGAGGTCTAAATATCTTAGCAATGAACTTGGTCTGTACAAGATTCTCATGATACATACCCATGAGGTCTCTTAAATTCTTCTTTCCAGCTAACTCTTCCCTTTTTAATTTAGCAATTTCAACTCTGGCTTCTCTAAGCTGTCTGATCAACCTTTTAAAGGTAGTGTTCTCTAGAGGGGTGGTTATGTCTATCACCTCAATGTGTTTTTCAACAACTTCAACTTTACCTTTACCCTTTCTCTTGATGGGAGCTTCTATTATGTCCTCTTTTTCAACACTTTCCTTATTTTCTGATGACTTGGTGAATGGACTCCTAGATTTAGTTTCAACTGCAATAGATGGTGATAATAAAAGTAACCTCCTTCCCTTTGTACCTGTGGCTCTGGCTGATACAATTTCTGCTAATTTTGGAGCTGGTTGGGGTGAAACTTCTCTTTGTGGAGATTGATAAATCCTCCTTCTCCTTCTTATTCATTAGGAGCCTCATCATTTTTAGCAATGTATTTTCTCTTCCTCTAATTACTTTTCTTTGTATGTATAGTGCTATCAGCCCGAAGAGGGCTCTGCACTTTGGATTGTGGAGTAGGAGCAACATTCAATTGAAAATGTGAAGAGGCAATGAACTGCTCCCAGTCAATGTTTTTATTTTTCAACTCCTCCATCACAAGCATTTTAATCTATCCTAAGTGAAAAACACTTGTATCAACTTCCTTTGACTTAGCTTGGACCCTGTCATCCATTTTCCCAATGCTTCTAAACAAATAGAAATGGATATTCATGAGGTCTTTCCCTGTCAAGTGCAACAAAAGTCTAATGTGGTACTGATAAATCATATTGAACCTTCCCTCACAGGTGAAATATATTTTTATCACCCTTAGCATCTTATCAAATCCTTCAACCACGTGGCTCCTAGGCACTCCCTTTGATAGATTATCTTCCTGACATTCTGATTTAAGGAATTCTTTATAGAAGGATGCATTTAGATTCATGGACTTAAACCATCTTTTACCACTGTTTGGTATCTCAGTAGTTGCTTCTATGGTTGCTTTAGATACTTCAAGTTCAAGAGTCCCAACTTTAGTTTTGATTCCATCAAAATTCAAGGCAAATTATCTAGCTACCTCTGGGTGCCCCCTCTACATCTTCTGACATAAATTGAAACATCCCACTCTTTGGAAGACCTCCCTGATCATAGGTTTAGCATAAAAAAATTTCATGTCATAGGGTTCAGTCCTCACAATTCACCCACCCTTATGAGCCTTCTTCTGTCATTGAGTACTCCTTGATGTTATAGGAAGAAAACTAAAACAACAATTTGAGTGATGCAAGAGGCAAAATAAAAAGACATAGGTCTTAGGATTTGGATGGATAATCTTTTTCAAAGATGGTTTCTGTCTAAGGTTTTAATGTTCTTCAGCCTATTTGGCCTCCAGGGTTATGAAAGGATAGCTAATAGTTATGAAATGAAGGAAGACTACACAAAAAAATGGAGATGCAACGAGAAAGTTGTTGCAAAATGATTTAGTTTAACACTTCACCATCATTTTGCAAAACTCATTTAACTTTATCAACAAAAGACCTTTTTTCCTAAATTTCCAAAGTAGATAGACTTGAATAAAAATGGAAATATTGATGATAACTAGCCGGTACAGGTTCCGAGGTAGGTGAATAACAGTGTTGAGTTGCCGCACAAGGTTTGCAGTGCCAAAACAGGTGATTCACAACAAAATTCATAGCATAAGAAACAAAAGCCAAATAAGGTATAGGTAAGGTGGATTGACAACAAGGTTTTCTTAATATTTAGTAAAAGAGGCTGAGATCTCTGCAGTTGGATGAGAATTGTGATAACATAGGTAAGAGGGATAGTTGGCAGCATGGACCACCAGTTCGCAGCGCCTAGGAGAAAAGATGATAAAAACAACCTTTATTGTCCTTCAATAGAGCTTAAAATGCTCATGGAGTACCTGGATCCTAAGGCTTGAAAATTGATAGGATTGAGATTAGATGAATCCACTTGCAGCTGGTGTAACCTCCAACTCACTTTCGCCATCCAGTTCGTAGCATTTTCCGTAGCGCCTGTCTGAAAACACCAGCTTTTGCAGCGCCGAGCTAGGAGCAATTTGAAATCTTGGAAAAACAGTTAGAAAATCTTTAAATGTTGAAATCCCAAGTTATTTCCTTAAAACATAAGTGCCAAAAAACAAGGAGATCGGATGACAAAGCATCATAAGTGAAATTATGGTGACGAGAGCAAAGTGTACTTGAGATGCACTACGAAATGTTTGATGAGATGGCAGCATACAAAAAGAACATGATTTGACCTTCTAATGGGTAGAGGGACAAAGTGGAGGGTTTTTAGTACATCGTCAAAGTGGTGACATGTCAGGGTGGTGGTGGAGGCATAAGGAAGATGGCTTGCCTAATATTGTCATGAATATGGAGATATAAACCAAGGGTTTGGGCCAACATTACCACTAAATTTATTTGTGCTAAAACCTAAACGGCTATAAGGAAGAGGACAAAAATAAAAAATAAACAACACTAAGATAAAAACAAAAAATCCTAATGATGAATTGACCCGATCAATTCCATGTGATAAAACATTTCACAAGCATATAAAATTAAAAAAAAAATGTTTGTAGTTTCTTAACTGCATTTGCATGTTTGTTTGGTTATAATAACTTAGGTTGTGTTTATGAAAGAAAATAAGTTCTGAACCAAAGTTCCTTAATACTTTATTTTCGAAAAGGCTTGAGTAGTTTCATTTCATTTGAAACGAAAAAGAATAATAGGATAGGTTGTTCTTAGGATATTGGTTTTCTTTTTGAAACGTTTGCATTTTAAGAGAAAAGATCAAAATCTTCATTTGTAGGACGTATCTTGCTTTCATTCGCGTTTAAAGCACAAACGTTCTAAAAGATCTACAATTCTCCTCTTTTTAGTCTCTGAAAGAAAACCACGAGTTTCACTACCGCACCCATAAGTAATCAAGCCACTAAAATTAATGCTTAATGTTAAAATCAATTAGACTTTTTCATTTACAGGGTACACCAATTAGACTAGGATTTAGGGCCTTGGATTAGGTGTGGAGAGGAAATTCTTCAAGTCCATTAAAATAAAATTAAGAATCTGAGATAGGGAGTGTTCAAGTCCAATGTCGTAAAAGTTAACTATAACCCCCCTCTAACATAGGGGCTAAACACGAGGTCACGTAAGGAAAGCTAGAGGAGATAACCCCTCCAAAGCCAAACCAAGCATAGTGGGGATCATATTTGAGGGTCATTCTTGGAATTTCACTGTCTGCATTTGAATAGGGAGCTTTGTGGACCTCAAATATGTTCAAGATCCTCAATTGTATTCGAGACCATTTTCCTTTGGTACCCTTGAAAGGATTTGGACATACTGACCCTGCTCATACGATCAACTCGACTGTCAAATGTACTCGCTTGGTGACTGACTGTGAGCTGGAAACCTAGTTTCCTTTTATAGAGACACACACAAGTGACTGTTGGGGTATACTGCGGTACCTAGGATAGACTTCAAACCACACATTATAGAGTATACCCATAGGGTATTTTCATGTTCAAGTTACACTTGCACTGGTAAGTTTCTCTAGTGTTGGTTGGGGTAACTGTTCTTCCTACCATTTTCTTGATTGCTTGATATATCTTTAGGGACTTTGTAGTGCATTCTATGTGCTCCTCCCTATATTTACCTTAGAGTCTCGGTTGATCATTTCAAAAATTGGAAGATCAACAACTCCAGTACCGTTCGCACAGACTCCAGGGCTTCCCGCCAGTAAATTTGGAGCCAACCCCGCCACCAGTGAGAAAAAGGTTAGATCAAGAAGGTTCTTTCGAAGCAACCAGGACAAATGAAATTGTTCTTGATCCTGTTCCTACAAGAGACACTCTTACACTACAAGACACTACTATTTCATACCTCTAAGCTGAAGGCTTCAAGCCCTATAACTCTCTGGTAACTGACCTCTCATGGCTACTTCTTGTTCAGGTTGACCCTCTTGAGGTGTCTAGCTCTGGTCGCCATCTCGTTAGGTGAATTTCTATGGAAGCACATGATGTTACCTCTACTGGGATTCCTTTTACTTCTATCCTTGCCATAGGTGGAGGGGGTGTCATACCCCCTCCCTTCCCTTCCCCTACAAGGAACAACTCTAGTCAGACACCTACCACTTCTGGCAGTGACACAGTCTCTTCTACGACTTCAACCACCGTTCATACTTCGACTGTACAAAACACGTATGTTGTTCCTTTTACATTTGGGATGTCACATTTCGACATAAGTTCTAATTTAACCTACTCCACTTTACAAACTACTGGTCTGGGGGAAGGGATATCTACAGCTCCCTTGCAAGGATCTCTCGGGGTCACCTCTGCTCCATACAATGTTGTCCCTTACGGTGGGGGTCATATTCCCCCTCCGTACCCTTCTCTCGGAGGCACTTTTCAACAACCATCCGATCTCAATGCCAATTATATCCTATTTAGAAAAGGGATTCAAAGGCCTCAGTCCTATACGACTTCGGTTGGGTCCATGTCATTCTCTTTATTTGGTGATTTTGGGAATAATGCCTTCTCTTTATCTGTGTTTTTGTCAGGGGGAAACCCCTTTCTCAATCAATCCAACAATATGTAAGGCTTTGTACCTTCACAAGTATTTATTATAGGAACTACTTCCTTTCAAGGTCTTGGAAATCCCAGGTAGGGTTTTATACCCCTGCAAGGGATGTCGATCCGGGAAAACCCCTCCCACGTCCAGTGGAACCCTAGGAAAAGTTCAATCCCTTTACCAGGGGGATCGACTAGGGGAAACCTCAACCAAGGTTTTTGGAATACCATGCAGGGGGAAATACCCACTCAAGGTATGTCATCAAACTATTAGAATCCATATACGATGCAGACAAGTGTGCAGGTGCCTTACACTAGCCAAGGAAACCTTGGTTTTTACTAGATCCTTGGTCAACAAACAAGTTTTTCCTGACAAATTGGTGCCAGCCAATATCCAGGCTCCTATTTTCCTTTAACTGTGCCACAACCCAGGTTACCTTTACTAGAAACTCTTCATTTTCCATATTTATCAAGGTTGTAAAATGACCTTATTTGTCATGATCCACATTGGCCTCCCATGCTTAGTAATTTTCCCTCAGATATTCCAAAATTTGAAGGCAATCCTAGCAAATATCCAGGCGATCATGTTACAACTTTTCACCTGTGGTGCTCCTCCAATTCATTGAATGATGACTCTATTAAGCTGTGACTTTTTCAACACACTCTCAGAGGGGGTGCCACGAAGTGGTATATTGAGCTTGATTGTTTGGATTATTCTTACTTTAATGATCTGGCGATGGTTTTCTTGAACCATTTCGAACTACCGATGAGATATGATGCCGACACCGAGTTTCTTGCCAAATTGGAACAAACTACGCCTGTCCATATCTCGGATCATATTCGAGAATGGAATCGTTGTAAGAGATTTATTAAATTAAAGGCCCCTCCTACATTCTTGCTTGAGTGGTTCCTGAAGTCTTTGGTTCCGCGTGTTTCTAAAGACTTCGCAACTTTTGGAGTGTTTTCCAAGGAGGAGGCTAAAATGAGGGCTCAATAGCTATAATTGATTTATTCACAATCCAACATTCTTTATGAGATTCTTCCTGACACACCATGTTCAAACTTTGACTTTACCAAACCAAAGTCTAGGCCTCATGCCAATGCATTGTGGGATCAACACAAAAAAAACCCACAGATTAGTTGTCCAACCAAATGCAACAATTGTCACTACAATAGACTATGACCAACCAAAATTTTAGTATAGTTTCCCCTTCCACCCACATGTTTACATAGTGTGGATATGAAAAACCCCAAGGAGAACCAACAGTCTGATGGGAAAAGAAAGAGAAAAGGCAAAAAGAGAAAATTGGGTAATGACAAAAAAGTTGTTAACAATGCCGGTGAGGGAAAAATGAGAGGAAAAAGGTTAAGTTTCCATGTAAGATTTGTGCAGATGACCACTTGAATCATCAGTTCCCTCGAATAGAGAAATCCCATAATATTTTGGCACAACAACAACCTACTATGTTAAATAACCCTTTTCCTCAAGGGCATAATATGGCACAAGATTCCTCATCCACAACCGCGCCTGGGGGAAATCAGGGTTCCCCCACACTTAATGCTAATACCAGAGTCGCAAATGTATACATGATGATATCATATGCTTATATTAAGACCAAGGCTCATGATTAAGGAATTCCTAAATCTACTGAGAAAGGAAAAGAAACTTCCAACCCATTGCCTCCTCTTCACATTGAGAAGACCATGGGAGAAACAACGAATCACATCCCCAAAGGTGTGTTTAAGAAATATTCTCATAATACAAATGCAAGGGCTTCCCCAAACTATTATATAGTTTAATATCTTGAGCAAACCCCTTGTGCGATGTTTTCTCTAGAAGTTCTCTAGAGTTTCCCCTCACAGATAAAAGCATTACTTTATGCTTTGGGTGCTGCTAAGCCAACTTGCTCGGGAACTATCATTTTTTACCCTTCCGATCACAAACCTCATTTTACTTACCATGTATCCTTCCAGATAATAGTTTTTTATGCCATGAAATCGTTGAAATATAATATTTTTCGCACGGTGGTAGACGAGGGTGCATCGACTTGTGTTATGTCATTGGCATGTTGGAAGGCTATTGGTGATACAAATGATTTTTGGCACGAAATGAGAGCATAGATATAATAAATAAATGTACAGATATATATCATATATCCAATAATATAACATATATTTATCAAATATATAACCATAAACACAAAGATACAGTAATACACAATTTCTATTAATGAGCGAAATGTACAAGAATGTAAAAATACAGAGTGAAAGACTCGCTAGAATGGTGGCACCTTGTCTCTAAGAAGAGATGTGATGACTACTAAAATTACAAGAAGATGGATTATGATGAGGTGCTAAAGGAATTTTTAACATACAGAAAGCCCAAAACCCTAACTCTGGAAGATGAAAAGCCAACAGTTGTGTGGACCCCATTTTGGGTAGTTTGGTGTATCAACTTCCTAGGGGCGTAAATTTGGAAAACGACCTTCATTTGGGGTGAACAATAGCTCGTTGGAAATGTATCATCAATGCGATTAATTTTGGGGGCCCAATCAAATCCTTTGGCTATGATTGAGGTGCTCTATCCCAAAAAAACTTCATTTAGGCCCTCAAAATGGCCCTACAAGTTTAGGAACCAAAAAACTGCTAAAAATAGTAAATTGGCAGAACATTGTTTTGAGCTAGTTGGAATAGGTGGGTGGCCATCGATATCCACCTGGATCAATACTCCCTCCTTAGGAAGCAATGGTATCCATTGCATTGAGTTCCCGGGGGAGAGGGAAAAGTGTTTGCTAAATCTGCATCTTGATGAGCTGCTTGCCTTGTTGGAGAAGTTGCACTGCTTAGCTTGTTGAAGGCTATCACAAACCTATGGCTGGAAGGGCTGGACCTCTTTAAGTAGTTTGAATACATGATATGAATGTGTGAAGAAGGAATCTTTGTGCTTTGCTTAAATCTTTTCGTCCTGCTTTTGCTGGACAGAAGTTGCTTGGACTGAGGTTACAACGGTTGCAGTGTTATTATGTTAACCTTTTGAACAGACAGTGTTAAAGATAAATTTTGTAGTATGAGATACTACCTTATGGCACTATTGAGGTGGGAAAGCAATTGGAGACGAGGTCGAGACTCATAAATAGCATGGCGCTTCCACATATATGGCTGGCCCGAAAGAACATCACAAACGTCCAACCGGGAAACATTACATAATACCTCATCCTTGAAGGGCTCGATGCCATATGAAAATCGACACTGCTGGTTGACACAGAGATCTCATCCTTTTCAAAGCCACCCGATGTCATATGGATGCGGGTGTGGTGTTGTTGACAATCCCAATTGTTTGACAACATCCACTGACATGGGGTTCGTATGGCTTCCACTATCAACAATGAAATTCAATGGGGTTCCCTTCACTCACATCTGTGAATGGAAGAGGCGGTCCCCCTCTTTTGGATCTGTTGGTTCTTCTCATTGAATTGTTGCACTTGCGACAATAGCAGTGGGGTATGTATCGATGATCTGTATTTTTCCATTATTTTTTGAATCAAGTTTTGGCTCCTTGTCTTTGATCTTAAACACCAATTAATTTTTTGAGCGACATTCATCAGTGTTGTGCTAGGGGATTTTTTGGAAATCACACCACTTTCCAGTGTCCTTCTTCATCTTCTCGTGACACTTCTTTTCTTGTGGCTTGGACTAGTTTTCAGGAAGCTGTTTGTTAGGGTCATCTTTATCATACTTTGGTTGTTGCATATTTGTAGACCCGAACTCCCATTTTTTCTTGTGCCTAAATTTATGCTTAATTTTGACAACATATCAATAGGCAGTGCCCAACGATGAGATGTCTAAAAACTCCATTTCAGTTTGGATGTACCTATGTAGATCCCCATGCTATTTTAGAACCAATGCCACTTAGAATATTTGATACCCATCTTGGTGCACAAGGTATGAAAAGTGTTGGTGAAATTTTGCACTGCTTGGCCCCACTCTTGGTGCATCGTGGTCCATCTCATGTACTGGTCATCATAGTTTCCAACAAGGTAATATTGTTCCTTGATCACATCCACAAAAAAAGCCAAAGTGGGCTTGAACCCATATATTCCAGAATCCTCTATGGAAATTTTCTCCCAGTAAGTTTCCCACCAATGTTTTACATGGGGGAGACCTTTAAGGAGTGCGAATGTGATCTTTTCCCTGCCGAAAAAATTATGAACAGAGAAATAACCTTCTAGCAGATTTAACCATTTTTCTAGGGCATCTGCATCTATCCATCCTTCAATTACAGGAATATCCAAATTAACTTGTACCTTGAAAGGAGAGGTACCTCCAAAGAGGCTGCTTGATGAAGACGTGTCAGTTGTTATCGGCATGCATTGAAGGATGTGGGAAAAATTATCCATCATTTCGTCCCTTTGTCGCGTGAGAGCTTTCTCAAGAAATAGATTAATAGAATTGTCTCCTTTGTCGTTTTTCTTTTCTTCCACCATGGAGGGTTTCTTTGGCATGCGAGATCGATTGTCCTCAAGAGAGACAAGCTCAAGACCCAACTTTCTATAGTCAGAGCTTGTCAGGGACATGCACTAAAAAAATGATTAAGACAGCCTACTCTAATACCACTGATCCAGATTATTTTCGGCACAAAATGAGAGTGGAGATATAATAAAGAAATGTACAGATATATATCAGATATCTAATAATATAACATATATTTATCCGAGATATAACCATAAACACAGATATATTGTACAAGACTCTAAAAATGACAAGACTATAAAAATACAGAGTGAGAGACTTGTTGGCACAGGAGAAGACCCAGGGTTCAACTCTAACAATGCACCAACAAGCCCTAACTATTGGAACTTTTAGCAACACCTACGGAGCAGATGCAGTCTCACCTGAAGTAGCAATAGGGGGTTGCAGGACATATGTGTCTACAACCAGAGGAAATGCAAAGTGATTCCAGGACAATAACACACAACAATATAATTACTCTTTACCACACTTAAGCCTACTTCGCACAATTATATTCCTGATCTAACACAACAATGTAACGCAATATAGAAGATAACAAATAACACAACATCCATCACATAGACCAACAATATATACGTGGTTCACCCTCCCTAGGGATATGTCCACAAAACTATGTTTCTTGATATATTATATGAAAACATACAGTTCTATCTGTGCACTTAGCTGCAGATTTCTCTCTCTTTGTCGCTCTTTCTCCCTTCCCTCCCTACGCACCCAGCTATAGGGTTAATCTTCACACCCAGCTAAAGATCTTACAATACAGACTCAATAACGTTCTCAACAACAACACTCAATAATGAACAACACTGTCATAGTGTCAATGGACCAACTATTGAGCAACCCCTCTCGACTCTCCTAGACCTTTATTTATACATTACATGGCAAATGTCTAGGTGTCAAAACCCTAGGTCAACTTGACCCACGTTTTTAGGGCTTCACCAACCTGTCCTTCCTTATTTCCCATGAGGTGCTCCAAATCACTCATTGATGTATTCTTCCACTTGCTAAGTTTTCCATGATCCATCTTCCTTACTCCTTTACCTTCCTTGATCTTCTCTTCCAACGACTAGCTTTTCCTTTCTTTTCTTCTTCTTTTCTGCTTATTTTCTCACTTCGACCCTTCCTTGGTTTGTGTGCCTTCTGCGTAGTTTGTACTTTGACTTTCTTCCTTAATCTTTGCTTCCTTATCTAACCAAGGGCCAACAACCCCCCAGCACTCACATGTGACTTGTCTCGAGTCATTGCAATACTGAGCCTTCTGTTTTACTTGGACTATAGACTGCATGGAGCAGCCTGTGCTTTCTGCTTTGTCCCTCCCTATCATGTGCATACTATCTTCTCTGTGTCTGGTACCCAGTTTCAACTGCACCTAGTACCTAGACCCTTCCTCCTTTGATTCTATTGAGAGTTGCGAGGCAGCTGGTTGTCATAATACAATTTCAACCGACTCCCATTCACTAATCCATCCTTCCATTCTTCATTAAGGGTCTTCAACTGTGTAGTTCCTCCCTCTGTGATGTAGGAAACATCAAATGGTCCTAGCCAATGTGTCCTGGACTTCCCTGGATGCTTCATGAACTTGCTGTCATATAACAATACCAAGTCTCCTTGCTTGAGTGCCTTCCTCTTGATATGTCTGTCATGGTAAGCCTTTTCTCTTTCTTTTTGTACCTGTTGATGAAATCCTGCAATAAACCTGTCTTCTTCCAGTTCCAACAATTGTGCAAGCATGTCTTGAAAAATGTCGGTGTCATCCATACCTATGAATGCTGCAATTATTAAACTAGAAACCAAGTATTCCATAGGTACCACTGCTTCTAAGACATATACTAACTTAAATGGGGTTTGCGTTGTTAACTTCTTGCAGGTAGTTTTGTAGGCCCATAACACTGCTCGAATTCTTAAATCCCAATCGTCTCTGTTCACACTACAAATTTTCATCAGTGTTGTCTCCAAGATCTTATTGAAAGCTTCGATTGTACCATTTGCCTTTGGGTGGTATGGGGTGCTCTCCTGATGGTGAAATTCAAATTTCTGCGTCAAGGCTTCAATAGTTTTATTGATGAAATGTGTTCCTTGATCACTCACGAGGATCTTCGGGCATCCAAATCTAGTTATGATATCCTCAAAAATGAACTGCGCAGATGTAGCTGCACTACAGTCCTTAACTGCTCTTGCTTCTACCCATTTGGTCAAATAATTTGTCACAGTAATAATGTATCTCTCTCTTGTGTGCCTTCCTGGTGGGTTAATAGGTCCCACAAAATCAATGGCCCATTTTTCGAATACTTGCAATGTTAATTTTGGTGCCAAAGGCATCTGATCTCTTCTAGAAGGCTTTCCTACTCTCTGACATATATCACAGGCCTTGTAATATTCCTTATCATACTTGTGTAAAGTAGGCCACCAAAGGCTGACTCTGAGCATCTTCTGCACTATGGATTTTCCTACATAGTGTCCTCCAACGATGCCTTCATGTTCTTCTGCTAGAATCAGTGGTCTTTCTACCTCCATAACACATCTCCTCAAGATCTCATGTGGTCCCATCTTGTACAACTGTCTAGTTATCAGTTGAAAATCAGTAGCGCGGACTACCAAATATTTCTTCTACATAAATGTATATTCATGAGGTGCCATTCCTTTGGACACGAACTGAACTATCTTGGCGAAGTGATCGTCGGCTTTCCTGATGGCCATCAACTGTGCCTCTGGTAGTGTATCCTCTAGACTAGTTATAGGCTAGAATGGTGGCATATTATCTTTGAGAAGAGATGTGGAAGCTACTCACATTCACAAGAATATGGATTACAATGAGGCACTAAAGGCCTTTTTAGCATAAATAAATTCCATAACGCTAACCTCGGAAGAAGAAAAGTCAATAGTTTTGTGGACTCCGCTTTGGGTAGTTTGGTGTATCAACTTTTCGGGGGCGTAACTTTGGCATACAATCTCTGTTTGGGGCGCATGATAGCTCATTGGAAAGGTATCTTCAAGAATATTCATTTTGGGGACCCAATTAGATCCTTTGGCCATCATTGAGTTGCTCAATCCTAAAAAAAATTCATTCGGGCACTCAAAATGGCCCCGAAAGTTTAGGAATTGAAAAACTGCTAAAAATAGTAAATTTCCAGAAGATTGTTTTGAGCCAGTTAGAATAGGTGGGTGGCCACCGATATCCACTTGGAAAAATCCTCCCTCATTAGGAAGAAATGGTCTCCATTGCATTGAGTGGTCGGGGGAGAGTTAAAAGTGTTTGCTGAATCTGCATCTTGATGAGTTGCTTGTCTTACTAGAGAAGTTGTGCTGCTTAGCTTATTGAAGGTTGTCACGAACCTAAGGATGGAAGGGTTGGACCTTTTTAACCAGTTTGGCTACATGATATGACTATGTGCAAAAGGAATCATTTCTCTTTTCTTAAATCTTGTCGACCTGCTTCTGTTGGACAGAAGGTGCTTGGACTAAGGCTGCAACGGTTGTGGTGTTCTTCTGTTCACCTTTTGAACAAACTGTGAAGAAGCTGAATTTTGTAGTATGAGATATTACCTTTTCAAACTGTTTAGGTGGTATAGTAGTTGTAACTACCTCTGGTATCCTGTAGATATGACCCCCCAGAGTAACAATGACACTACGGGGTCGAGACTCATAAATAACATGGCGCTTCCACATATATGGCTGGCCCAAAAAAACATCACAGACATCCAAAGGGAAAACGTCACATTATAAATCATCCTTGAAGGGTTGGATTCCATATGACAATTGACATTACTGGTTGAAACAGAGATCTCGTCGTTGGCGAAGCCTCCCGATGTTGTATGGCTGTGGGTGTGGTTTTGTCGACAATCTCAACTATTTGACAACCTCTGTTGAGATGAGGTTCTTCTGGATTCTGCTATCAAAAATGAAATGTAATGGGGTCCCCTTCACCTAGATATTTGAATGGAAGATGCATTCCCCCTCTTTTGGATCTGTTTGAATTGTTGCGGTCTCGACAATAGTAGTGGGGTATGCGTGGATGATATTTCTTTTTCCATTATGTTTTGAATCAGATTCTAAATCAGATTTTGACTACTTGTCTTTGATATCTACCACCAATGATTTTTTTGTGCGACATTCATCAGTGTTGTGCCAGGGGATTTTGTGGAAATCACACCACTTTCCAGTGTCCATCTTTATCTTCCCGTGACCCTTCTTTTCTTGTGTCTTGGACTGGTTTTCAGGAGGTATTTCATTAAACCCACGGTTTTATAACTTGTGGCATGTGACCCGGTATATGCAATTTGCGCGCGGGAGTTTACAACATAGCCACCACACGGTTATACAAACATTGCATGTGACCACTCTTTGTAAATGGAGGGTGCGCGCGGTAAATGTATATGGATTACACCTGGCCACGTTACATATACATATATTTTGGCGTGCGGGTTGGTGTATAACATATATTATATATATATGTGTTGTGTTTTTTTAAACCAATAATTTAAACCATGCATTTATGCGCTCGCGTTTGTAAGTTGGGTTTTGTTATATGAAAACGGTCACACCCACATATTACCCGCCACTTGTCACTCCGAGATTAAACCTGGAGACAGTTAGCACCTTTTGTGCGCGGGATGTGGCCACATGGCCCCATGCTCCCAACACCTCCGTGCTCGGGGGGCTTTGTTTTCGCTAATTGTTCGACAATTTAGCGCGATTTGTGGAACGCGCGTTTGTGCTGAGTTTTGGTGACCGAAAACGCTCAGAGCTAGGTTTCATTCTCCCAGAGGTGCAAAATGGCGAATAGGTTACAACAGGCTTGAAGGAGAAAAATGGCAGAAGCATAACTTCTTCAATTTTTGGCCAAATGAGGAGCTGTAAAAGCCCAGATAGGGGTTTTTGGACGTCCTGAGTCCATTGGAACCATTTTCATAGGCATTTGAAGAGCCCATTTGCAGGTTTTTCACATTTTAATTTTGAGGAAGCTTCAGGAGCCTTAAATCCCTCATTGTTTGAGGCATTGCTCTGATGAGCACATATTCATTTTCTGAGACTAAATAGTCATTTCTGACTGTTTATTATGCTCTGAACATTTTGGGATAGGTTTCAGATCCATTGGAGGACTTTTACAGGTGTTTTTGCCTC
>ML779381.1:268254-283785 GCA_009831015.1 Picea engelmannii
AGTTCACCTCCTCAAGAAGGTTTTCAAGGTGAAAGTTCAAGAACTTGTGATGAAAGTTCAAACTCTTCAGCATGCAAAACTTGTGTTCAAGATGAATGCAAATGTGTGCAACAAAAAGGTTGTGACAGCCATGAGGACAAGAGCAGATTTGTTAGTCTTCAAAAGAGAGCTTGTAACTCTTCGAATTCACCTCCTCAAAGCGGCGATAAAGGTGAATGTGCAAGGTATAAATCTGCCTATAAATCAGTTGCTTTTGATTATGTTAAGCATGATAAATCTGCATGTAACAATGGAAAAAGACCATGTACATATTGTGGTTTCTATAACCATTATGTTTCAAAGTGTTGGAAAAGAAAGTCCACTTTCAGGAAACTTTCCAAGCAAAGGCAACATGAAGAGAAAATGCAAAAGATTTGCACTCATTGTCAGAAGAGGGGTCATCTCATTGACCAATGTTGGACATTGCATCCAACCTCTCATCCACGGTACAAGAAGCAGTTGGGTGAAAAGATTGACAAGAATGGAAGAGGAGATTCCATCATTGATGTGAGTCAAGATGATTCATAAGAAGATGACTTGCAGCAAAAGAATTCGCCATTGAGTTGGCTTGGTAAGAAATGGATTGATTTCTTGCGCAAGTAAGGCTTGCATTTTTTTCTGTATAGATGCACATTTCAGCCTTAGCTATTTCATTTTGATGAAGCTTGACAAGTTGCAGCAGTTTGTCATCATTTGGTAGAGGCAAGTTTGCATGTGAATGCATTTATTTTTGAAAGCATACTTGTGTTATACCACCTCATTCAAGAACATGTAAAAGAGGGGTATGCTGTTCATTTTGTTACAGCCATCTACATTTTTTCATATTCATCTCTTTAGTACCCTCATGCTTTGGGTTTAAGTACCTATGTTTCTACAGGAAGGAGAGTTGAAGAGTTATGCCTATGCATTTGATTTTGTGAGTGCATAAACAATGAACTTGATGTTAGTTCATCATGGATGAGTCATGATTATCGCATGATTGTTTATCATGGTTTTTGACTTGTCATTTTGGAAGGTTGATACATTTTTCATGAGTCTCGACTTGTGTCGATTTTATCTTGGCGACTATGTATGTCGTTCATATTTCTCGACTTATGTTTAGTCGATGGTTTTGTTGTCTTGTAAGTCAATTTTTGAGTACATGGAGATGGAGGAAAACACCATGTGCTTTGATGAAGCACAAGATGCGACAGCTTGCTTGAAGAGAAAAAAGACTTTGCTGTCATTATTTTTCAGTCTTGTATTATTCATTTTCAAGATTGATGGTTTTCTTGGCTTGTGACAAGATGTCGCAGGAAAATTTTGCAGCCATTGGAGATCGGTTTGTTGACGTTAAAGAGTCCACAAGAGGGACTTGATTCTCAGTGGGAAGGCTGGCAGTCTTCCAAGTACAGAGAGAATAGTGGGTCAGCAGCAGCTAGAGAGCAGTGGTTGAGGGACATAGTCAGTTGCAGTGCACGGCATGTCAAGGTACCCAGGTGATTGTCGAAAAGGATTTTCAAGTAGAATCAGTTGATAGAACTTGAAAGCAGATGAGTATTGAAGCTCAGGTCGATAATTATAAGCTTTTGTGGGTCAAAAATCCTTTCAGTGGGAAGGTGTGATCAGAATCTGGACTAGGGGTCTAAAATTTGCTCAATTTTCAAAGTGCTCAGAATGCGACAAAAATAGTGCCATTGTGTCCGTCTCGTTCTCCTGATTCCAACGGTATATTTACTTTCGCAAACAGAGTCCGTATGGAGAAGTTATCGCGATCTGTTCGCCGAACCAAACAGGTAAAAAAGAGGATGCTGACTGGGCAGGCTGTACAGCTAACGTGGCAGAGGCCATACAGCTGACATAGGCGACCGTACGATGACGTGGCAGTTGAATTGGTAGTGCTGATGTAGCAGTCGACGTGGCGATCGTTGATTGGTTGTCATGGACGAATTATATGGTGACACGTGGCATAATTTTGGCAAGTTGAAAGGTGCCACGTGGCCCAATGAAGGGCTGCCACGTGGCACCCATTTACTAGCTGTTGGTTTTATTTGTTTTATTAAAAGTTGTATGGAGGCCGCGGGGTTCAACCCCCAGACCTCCTCCTCCATTCAAAGCTTTAGCAACGGCCAACACACCAACGCGCCACCATTTGGTTCTTATATATCAAATGTCAAATTATATATTTGAATTTACCAAACGTTGGGAACGGTGGGGGGTCGGGCCAGGGCTAAGCCCCGACCCCGGTCCTATGGTTTTCCATATGACCAATCCATATATTCGTTTGGCGCGCGCGGAGAATCGTTTAACAGGTGGAGCCCCGGTCACATTTATATTCATATGACCATGCATTATCGTGCGGAGGTATTTCATTAAACCCACGGTTTTATAACTTGTGGCATGTGACCCGGTATATGCAATTTGCGCGCGGGAGTTTACAACATAGCCACCACACGGTTATACAAACATTGCATGTGACCACTCTTTGTAAATGGAGGGTGCGCGCAGTAAATGTATATGGATTACACCTGGCCACGTTACATATACATATATTTTGGCGCGCGGGTTGGTGTATAACATATATTATATATATATGTGTTGTGTTTTTTTAAACCAATAATTTAAACCATGCATTTATGCGCTCGCGTTTGTAAGTTGGGTTTTGTTATATGAAAATGGTCACACCCACATATTACTCGCCACTTGTCACTCCGAGATTAAACCTGGAGACAGTTAGCACCTTTTGTGCGCGGGATGTGGCCACATGGCCCCATGCGCCCAACACCTCCGTGCTCGGGGGGCTTTGTTTTCGCTAACTGTTCGACAATTTAGCGTGATTTGTGGAACGCGCATTTGTGATGAGTTTTGGTGACCGAAAACGCTCAGAGCTAGGTTTCATTCTCCCAGAGGTGCAGAATGGCGAACAGGTTACAGCAGGCTTGAAGGAGAAAAATGGCAGAAGCATAACTTCTTAAATTTTTGGCCAAATGAGGAGCTGTAAAAGCCCATCTAGGGGTTTTTGGACATCCTGAGTCCATTGGAACCATTTTCACAGGCATTTGAAGAGCCCATTTGCAGGTTTTTTACATTTGAAGTTTGAGGAAGCTTCAGGAGCCTTAAAGCCCTCATTGTTTGAGGCATTGCTCTGATGAGCACATATTCATTTTCTGAGACTAAATAGTCATTTCTGACTGTTTATTATGCTCTGAACATTTTGGGATAGGTTTCAGATCCATTGGAGGACTTTTACAGGTGTTTTTGCCTCATTGAAGCTCATTTTGGGAAGCTTGGAGGTCACATGTAGAAGAGGTCATTGTTGGATGAGCCATTGTCCATTTTCAGAGTTGTAACAGTCAATTTTGGGGTTTTTATGTATTCTGAACCCAATGGTACAGTCTGTAAATCCATTGGAGTTGAGAAGCAGCTTGTAAAATAACATTTGACAACTAATCCCAGAGAGCCAAGTCCATTGAAGGAGGCTCAAGGAGATGTAGCCTAGAGAGGGGTGAACTCCTTTATCATCTTGGTATTGTTGTGAGTTTGCTGTGTTATTTGTTGCACTTTACATTGCTGTGTATTGGTTTATAACACATATTTAATCTTTTAAAAGATCATTCCTCACACATAAACATTGACAAGAACAAGAAAGAACTTAACACATAAACCAGTCTTGCATATTTTAACACATGAAGCAAGGTCCTGTTAAGGTTTATTTTAATGAGGTAGAGGGTGCTTGCATAGCATAACAAGTCAGCCTTCTATTTTTATATCATTAACACAGAGATATAGTAATACACAATTTCTATTAATGAGTGAAATGTACAAAACTGTAAAAATACATAGTGAAAGACTCGTTAGAATGGTGGAAACTTATCTCTAAGAAGAGATGTGACGGCTACTCACATTCGCAAGAAGTTGGATTAAAATGAGGCTCTAAAGGATTTTTTAACATAAGAAAGTCCAAAACCCTAACCCCAAAAGATGAAAAGGAAACAACTTTGTGGACATCGTTTTGGGTAGTTTGGTGTATAAACTTCCAGAGGGCGTAACTTTGGCATACGATCTCCGTTTGGGGCGCACAATAATCTCTGATACCACTGATCCAGATTATTTTCGGTATGAAATTAGAGCGTATATATAATAAAGAAATGTAGAGATATATATAAGATATCCAATAATATAACAGATATTTATTAGAGATATAACCATAAACACAGAGATATAGTAATACACAATTTCTATTAATGAGTGAAATGTACAAGACTGTAAAAATACATAGTGAAAGACTCGTTAGAATGGTGGAAAATTATCTCTAAGAAGAGATGTGACAGCTACTCACATTCACAAGAAGTTGGATTAAAATGAGGCTCTAAAGGATTTTTTAACATAAATAAAGTCCAAAACCCTAACCCCAAAACATGAAAAGGAAATAACTTTGTGGACATCATTTTGGGTAGTTTGGTGTATCAACTTCCAGGGGGCGTAACTTTGATATAAGATCTCCGTTTGGGGCGCACAATAGTTGATTGGAAAGGTATCATGGAGGAGATTCATTTTGGAGGCTCAATTAAAGCATTTGACTATCATTGAGGTGCTTTATCATGAAAAAACTTCATTTAGGCCCTCAAATGGCCCCAAACGTTTATGAACCGAAAAGCTGCTAAAAATAGTAAATTGCTAGAAGATTTTTTTGAGCAAGTTGGAATGGGTGTGTGGTCACTAATATCCACTTGGATCAATCCTCACTCATTAGGAACCAATGGTATCTATTGCGTTGAGTGGCTAGGGGAGAGGGAAAAAAGTTTGTTGAATCTACATCTTGATGAGCTGCATGCCTTGCTGGAGAAGTTGCGCTATTTAGCTTGTTGAAGGCTGTCACAAACCTATGGCTGGAAGGTTTGGACCTTTTTAAATAGTCTGGATATATGATATGACTATGTATAGAAGGAATCCTTTCACTTTGCTTAAATCTTGTCGACCTGCTTTTGTTGGACATAAGGTACTTGGACCCAGTTTGCAGTGGTTGCGGTGTTCTTCTGTTCACCTTTTGAACAGACTATGAAGAAACTAAATTTTGTAGTAGGATATAATACCTTGGGACACTGTTTAGGTGGGACAATAGTTGGAACTACATCTGGTATCTTGTAGAGATGATCCTCGAGAGTAAAAATGACACGATGGGGTTGAGACTCATAAATAGCATGTCACTTCCACATATATGGCTGGCCCAAAAGAACATCATATACATCGAACAGGGAAACATTGCATAATACCTGATCCTTGAAGGGATGGATACTGTATGAAAATTGACACTATGGTTGACACAAAGATCTCATCCCTGAAGAAGCCACTTGATGTTCTATGGATGCGAGTGTGGTGTTGTCGACAATCCCAATTATTTGATGACCTCTGTTGAGATGAGGTTATTCTTGCTTCTGTTATCAACAATGAAATGCAATGGGGTCCCCTTCACCCAAATATGTGAATGGAAGAGGCATTCCCCCTCTTCAGGATCTGTTGGTTCTTCTGGTTGAATTGTTGTGGTCACGACAGTAGTAGTGGGGTCTACGTCAATGATCTATCTTTTTCCATTATTTTCTAAATAATATTTTGAATTAGTGTTTGACTCCTTGTCTTTGATCTCGGCCACAAATGATTGTTTTGAGCGACATTCATTAGTGTTGTGCTAGGGTATTCTATGGAAATCACACCACTTTCCAGTGTCCCTTTTCGTCTTCCCGTGAACCTTCTTTTCCTGTGGCTTGGACTTATTTTCAGGAGGCTATTTTTTAGGGTCATCTTTATCATACTTTGGTTTTTGTGTATTTGCATAATTGAACTCCCGTTTGTTCTGGTGACTAAATTTTTTCTCAATTTTGATATCATATCGATAGACAACTCCCAGTGATGAGATGTCTAGAAACTCTATTTCAGTTTGGATGTACCTATGTAGAGCCCCATGGTATTTTAGAAACAAATTATTCTTAGAATATTTGATACCCATATTGGTGCACAAGGTATGAAAGGTGTTGTTAAACTCTAGCATTTTTTGGCCCCTCTCTTGAAGCAGTGTGGTCCATTTCATGTACTGGACATCATAATTACCAACAAGGTAATATTGTTCCTTGACCGCATCCACAAAAAAATCTCAAGTGGGCTCGGCCCATATATTCGAGACTCCTCTGTGGAACTTTGATCCTAGTAAGTTTCCCACCAATGTTTGACATGGGGGAGATATTTAAGGAGTGAAAAGGTGATCTTTTCCCTGTTGGAAAAATTGTGAACAAAGAAATAACCTTCTAGCATATTTAACCATTTTTCTAGAGCATTTGTATCTATATGTCCTTCAAATACGGGAATATCCAAATTAAATTATATCTTTAAAGGTGAGGTAAATTCAAAGTGGGAACTTGATGAAGACACATTGATTTTTATCTGCAGACGTTGAAGGATGTGGGAAAAATTATCCATCATTTCATCCCTCTTTCGCATGAGAGCTTGCTCAAACAACAGATTAATATAATCGTCTGCTTTGTCATTTTTATTTTCTTCCACCATGGAGGGTTTCTTGGGTGTGCAAGAGAGATTTTCCTCAAAAGAGACAAGATAGATACCAAACTTGTTATACTCAGACCTCGTCGGGGACATGCACTGAAAACAAATGATCAAGAGTAGCCTTGTCTAATACCATTGATCCAGATTATTTTTGGCACGAAATGAGAGAGGAGATATAATAAAGAAATGTATATATATATATATATATATATATATATATATATATATATATATATATATATAATATATCCAATAATATAAAAAATATTTTTTAGAGATATAACCATAAGCAAAAAGATACAGTAATACACAATTTCTATTAACAAGCGAAATGTACAAGAATGTAAAAATATAGAGTGGAAAACTCACTAGAATGGTGTTGGTCGTTGACCAAGTTTTGGGAGATCCTTGATCAAAGTTTGACCTATTTTGGACTTCGACAGCCTGTTGAAGATGGAGCGCAAGAAGAAGTGGAGATTATAGGATCTTGACCCCTTTTTGGGTCCTTTTTGGGTTTTGGGATTATGTCAGAGGCATGGGATGTTGACCCATGGGTTTACCCATGATTAGGCCTATTTTCTAATATATAAATATATGTCTAGGCAATGTAAGGATCGATATGGAGATAGAGGCATATATGTGATGTGTGCTAAGTGCAAGTATGGTTTGTAGATGTTTTGTGCATACTATGAGAGACCTGCATAACTAAGTGTGGAAGGTGGTAATAGACTGTGGAAGGCTTTGTGCTGTAACGCAAGGAAGGAGGATCTAGCGAGCTGCGCAGACCTCCTATCCTATGCGGAGTAAGGTTTTTGTGGCTTTGTGCATGAATCCAATTGAAGAAGCTAATAAATAAGAAGAGTTGGTGGACGTAACCCCAGGGTGGGGGTGAACCACGTATATGTCGTGTTGCTCTACTTTGTGTGATGTGTTGGTGTATTTATGTGTTATCTGCTAAGTGCTTGACATAGATAGATAGATAGATCTGTTTATTCTTTGTGCTTATGATGAATATGGATGCTAGATCTGATCTATGTGAACTTGCTTAGTGCTTGAATTTGCTAGATATGATCTATTTATTTATGCTAAGTGCTTAGATACGTTAGATCTAGGTGAATGTTGTGATGCTCTGTTTTATCTGCGGAGTGGATATTGGTTAAATATTGATGAACTGAAAGTGTTAAGTGCTCTATTAAGTAGTACAATCACAGATTTGTGTCCCAACTAAGGTTGCAGACATCTGAGTCCTGCAACCACCCCTGCCTCTACCTCGGGTGAGACTTCATCTGCTTTGCAGATGTTTTTGAAAGGGCCAGTAGTTAGGGTTTTTTGGTGTTCTACTATAGTGTTGAACCTTGGGTCTGCCCCTGTGCCAACAAATGGTTCCGTTGCCGGGACCTAAAACTGTGATTGCTGGGAACTGAGAAAGAAGAATCTTTGTGCAAATATTTGACCTGAAAAATGTGAAAGCTCCGTGCATAGACCTATTGCCCTAGTACGTAACATTCTACTTGACTTGTGAAACTCTGTACCAAGAAAATAGGTAAGATCTGCAATCTCTGTGCTCTGATAAAGGTAATAATAGTGAAAAGTTTTAGATCTAAAAACTTTGTACTCTGTAGAAGTAAGATAAGTATAAATTTTTGTTTCTAAAACATGGATCTAAGTATGTTTGATAGAGTCTGTCCTAGTTTGAAAACTAGGGTACTAATAGATGAAATAAGGTTTGATATGAGTAGATCTAATAGTGAAAGATATGTTATACCTATGCATAGAAAGAATATTTGGACTAACAAATGGATAGAGGATCCTAGAAAGATTTTTTTGTAGGTTAGCTCCTATGATCCTAGAGCGCAGTACAAGAAGGGTTGGAGATCATTTAAAAGAAATAGAGGATTAACCCTTTGTTATAGTTGCAGAAGACTGGGACATCTTGCTAAGGAATTCCCTGGGAGAAGACCTAGTGGTATTTGTTGTAAGGCTATGGACCATGACGTATTGGATTGCCCTAGAATGATTGATAAAGTTAAAAGAATGAATCTAAACCAAGAAAACCCTAAGGGAAATCCAGAAACTAAGATTATGGCAGAATCCCAGAAAGAATCAGAGAAAGTATTGCGACAAATGAAAGAAACCCTGAATGATCACCGACATGTCAAATTATCATAGATCTTCAAAGAAAAAGAATGCATTGAAGAAAGAATAGGAGACTTCGACGTTGACTGTGTTCTGGATGAGAAAACACAGGTGAATGTTATGACAAAAAGAACCTGGGAACTTTTAGGAAATCCTGCTATGATTCCTTCACTGGGAGGAATAGGATTATTCAAAGGAAAACTGGTAACCCTATGTTGGAAGCTTGCGCAGATACCTATGAGTGCCAATGGAACTTCGACAAAAGAAGATTTTGAGATAATTAAATTTATTGAGGACAATGCTCCATTTACCATGTTACTAGGAAAACCTTGGATTGAAAAATATCAAGCCAGAAAGAAGTAAGAAGAAGAGGTCTTAGAACAAAAAAAGCAAGGGTTAAAATATTTTATAACTAGAAGGATCACAGACTTGATTGAAGCACAAGAGAATAGGTCGTAGCTATTTAACAACAATGAAATAAATGTTGAAGTTGCAAGAACATTAGAAAACCCATGAAAGACTGAAATACCTATCCCAGATAAGGAAGGAGTATTACCCTTGAATCCTAGGAAAGAATCTCAACAGTGCGAAGTCGCTATGTCAACAGAAGATAAGAATCAGAATGGGAAAAGGAATACCGAGATGAAGCTCACTCAAAATAAGGCTAGAAAACTAAGTAAGAAGAGAGCTCAGATCGAAAAGTTACAAAAAGATCCAGAAGGAACCCCGCAAAAGGAAAATGTGCAAAATTGGAGCTTTGTCGGGATATCATAACAACAACACATGGCACTTCGCCATGGCGAAGCAATATAGTCGTTGGGGACATTATAACCATTCAAGCGATGCTCCAAATGGGTAGAAAGTTATTTATGATCAGACAACTCTCCATTAGACCATTGGGACCACGCCATAACGGACATAACAGAGTTAATGAAGGCTTCATACCCATTGCAAGTGACCCGTTGTCAAGCTACCTATTTATCCCGTTGTGCCATGCACTGATAACACTTTTCCTAACCAAGAATTTGAGCTCGAAAACTAAGTTGATTTTGCACAGTGATCATCACATTGTTTTCATCTGTTCCATTGCAGTGTTTAAGTTAATCTTGAACCTGATCTAGTTAATCCCAAGCGCGTATGTCCGAGGAACTCAACGCAGTCGAAGAATCTATGACAGAAGTACTCCTTGTCCTGATGAATGAAAGAGTCATGTCAGAGAGAGGATTATCTATAGGTGTACAGGATTCATCCACAAGAACAATGCAAGCATCTCCATCAACTACTCGCGGAGCCGAACCATCCCGACCATCATATTGAAAGAGAACCAAGCACAGGGAAGATCTAGCGAATGCCAAATTGATCCTGACTATATTACATGCCTACATACCACCTCTGAGCATCGCAGTAAATCGAGATAGCATGCCCAGAGATTTCAAATACACCTTGGTCATGACGTACCTCCCGAAAGGGATCCGCACAGTTTGAGTAGACCAAGACAAGATTGCAGCATTAAAGTTCAGTGACTTCAACCTCGGTGACCAAAAATTATATAACATGCTCGCCCCACATAAGTAGTTGACCAGAACAAAAGGGAAGAATTCAAAGATAATTTCCTAGTCGTGGACGATAAACCTCACGGAGTCCACCTTGCTGAACATCATGAAGATCCCACACTTTGGAAGGCACCAGGAGGTGAATGCACATGTCAAGCTGTTGCTTTCCTGTTACCATGGTTGTTATTTGTGGCTTGACCACCACATTACAGTTGATCCAACACTGATCAATCAGATCACGGGCTTGAGTATGCAAGGACCTGATCCACAGGATTTTTATTGAGAAAAATCCATGGATCACACTCTAGCACAAAGGATCAAGGACAACTACGACGATGTCGAGAAGGGGAAGCGATGCTACAAGGTAGCTTCTATCCAGAGTGGCACAGTGTGCCTCACCTATCAGTTTATTGCAGAGAAGTTAGTAAGAAAGAACCAACCCACCTTAGTAACTGGCTTCGTATTCAACCTCGCAGAGAAGTGTGCGGAAGGCCTACAGATGAACTAGGTGAAGTACCCGGTGAATCAGTT
This sequence comes from Picea engelmannii, assembly GCA_009831015.1. Classification (NCBI taxonomy): domain Eukaryota; kingdom Viridiplantae; phylum Streptophyta; class Pinopsida; order Pinales; family Pinaceae; genus Picea; species Picea engelmannii. The sequence continues at coordinate 279,048 of ML779381.1, forward strand.
GGAACTAGACTGCAAAGAAGCGCAATATCAAGGTTATGGATTCCATTTTAGTTGGATTTTGATCCTTATCACATTCGTCACTTGGGATATGCCGGAACGTGTGACCTTCCCCGACATCGAGCCATTTGAGACGCTGACCGCAAAGTTTAGTACACTTTAGTATTCAAGCGATATGAAAAAAAAATGGCAGTCAAATGTTGTTTCTCATACCTACTACAATCTATTGAAGAGAGCCATCCAGTTCGAACCTTACATGACTCCAAACACTCTACACCGATTCCAGCCTTTGATGAAGTTCAACGCAGATCGACATTTCATTTATATCACAACGTGAGACGATGAACATAAGAAACAGATCCAGTCCTACTACAAGCTGACGGAGGAGGACCTGGAGGAGATTCCTAAGGAATGGTCTGCGGACATCCTTATCCCCGCCAACCCCACAGAGATATCCAACATCGATAGCCTAGAAACTGCGTAGGATACACCCGAACCTAGTAGGACAAAGAAGACCGAAGAGGTCCAAGAATTAGACAGTGCATCAGTGAAGACGGCTTCCATATCACCAAAGCAAGGAGGTGATGGTGAAGAGTTGGATGAAAAAGAAGTCGAGCAGAAGCAAGGAGACAAGGTTGATCCCCTGAAGAAGAGGAAAGGTTCACCTCCGAAACCCTCTTCCCGAAAGAAATCGAAATCCTCCATGAACAAGATGCAGACTATCCTTACCTTCGATGACTTCGACTTCCTCATAGTAGCCATGAACGATGCTTCACTGGAAATAGCAGAAAAACAAGAGGCCAATCATGAAGTAATGTATGATAGGATTGAGGTTGAACTCCGAGGGGTACAACAGACACTACAGTCCATTTGTGCAGTCTCCACTACGCCTCTTCCATTGGGAACACCAGAGCTAGGAGACGAGCCAACCCAACTCCACCGGTTAGCTGATAAAGTCAAAGCTAACCTTCGATGAGCACAAGAGGAAACAAAACAAGCCACCCACGCTTTGACGCAAGTACAAGGAGTACTTGTAGAATAGCACCGAGCTGCAGAACAGGAATAGATTGCCCTCCAATTGAAGTTCAATGAAGAAAAAGCATAGATACAGCAAGGAAAAGAACAGTTGCTCACCGAGCAACTCGAAGTAAAGGAAGCGGTCAACATAGCACTTCTCTCTGTGACAGTCATAGAAATAAAGGCATAAGACCGAGTTACACAGCAAGTAGAGAAGCTTCAAGAAGTAATCCAATAGCTATAGCAATGCATCGCAGAATTAGAACTGCGTGTAGTGCTCAAGACCCCACAAGATGTGAAGGACCAAAGAGAAGCAACTGCCAGGAGCACAGTTGAGAGACTAAAGGCCCTCACCATGGAATGGAAGCAGCTGAGTGATCGCAGTGCCCTGATATACGAGCAACTTGCTGAGAAACTAGATTTGAAAGAAATGGAGTCACAGCTCCAAGAGGCGAAGTATCAAGCCGAAATGATACAGGCACAGCTAGAGCCCCTGTTAGTTGTGGAAAGAATGAAGAGATATCAAGAGAAAAAAACCACCCAAAAGCAGATTCATGCTATTTAGAGTAGAGTTCTGGAAGTAAATCAGAGGCTCCAAACTGTACAAGACAAGGCTTACCAATTTTTTATAGAAGTAGAAAGAAGAGGAGTAGAACTAGATCAGGTTGTTAATGCAGCTAAACAACACCTAGAAGGACTCGTGAATGATGTAGTCATCCAACAGTTTGCTGAACGAGAGGATGTAGCACAACAACAAGTTGAAGCAGCTTGAGCCAATATCAAGGCTTTTGAAGCAAAAATTCCTACATCAGAGTGACTCGGGATGAGTCACAGGTGAGTGTTGGGGTCCTGTTGGCCCTTGACCAAGTTTTGGTAGATCCTTGGTCAAAGTTTGACCTATTTTGGACTTCGACAGCCTATTGAAGACGGAGCGCAAGATGAAGAGGAGATTGTAGGATCTCAGCCCCTTTTTGGGTCCTATTGGGTTTTGGGATTATGTAACGGGCATGGAATGTCAGCCCATGAGTTTACCCATTCTTAGACCTATTTTGTAATATATAAATAGATGTCTAGGCGATGTAAGGATAGATATGGATATAGGGGCATCTATGTGATGTGTGCTAAATGCAAGTATGGTTTGTAGATGCTTTGTGCATATTGTGAGAGACCTACAGAACTAAGTGCGGAAGGTGGTAATAGACTGTGGAAGGCTTTGTGCTGTAATGCAAGGAAGGAGGATCTAGCAAAGTGCAAAGACCTCCTGTCCTATGCAGAGTAGGTTTTTTGTGGCTCTGTACATGTATTCGATTGAAGAAGATAATAAAGAAGAAGAGTTGGTGGATGTAGCCCCAGGGTGGGGGTGAACCACGTATATGTTGTGTTGCTCTGCTTTGTGCGATGTGTTGGTGTATTTATGTGTTATCTGCTAAGTGCTTGACATAGATAGATAGTAGATCTATTTATGCTTTGTGCTTATGATGAATCTGGATGCTAGATCTGACCTATGTGAACTTTCTTAATGCTTGAATCTGCTAGATATGATCTATTTCTTTATGCTAAGTGCTTAGATATGTTAGATCTGGGTGAATGCTGCGATGCTCTGTTTTATCAGCAGAGTAGATATTGGTTAAATATTGATGAACTGAAAGTGCTAAGTGCTCTATTAAGTAGTTTAATCGCATATCTGTGTCCCAAATAAGGTTGCAGACATTTGAGTCCTGCAACCACCCCTTCCTCTACCTCGGGTGAGACTTCATCTGCTTCGCAGGTGTTGCTGAAAGGGCTGGTAGTTAGGGTTTTATTTGGTGTGTTGTTGTAGCGTTGAACCTTGGGTCTGCTCCTGTGCCAACAAATGGTGGCAACTTATTTCTGAGAAGAGATGTGAAGGATAATCACATTTGCAAGAAGATGGATTGCAATGAGGCTCTAAATACCTTTTTAACATAAATAAAGTCCAAAACCCTAACCCCGAAAGATGAAAAGCCAACAATTTTGTGGACCCCGTTTTGGGTAGTTTGGTGTATCAACTTTCCAAGGGCATAAATTTGGAATATTATATTCATTTGGGGTGCACGATGTCTCGTTGGAAAGGTTTTGTCAATGAAATTCATTTTTGGGGCTCAATCAAAGCCTTTTGGAAACATTGAGGTGCTCGATCTTGATAAAAACTTCATTTAGGCCCTTAAAATGGCCTTGAAAGTTTAGGAACTGAAAAAATGATAAAAAATAGTAAATTTTCAGAAGATTATTTTGAGCCAGTTGGAATAGGTAGGTGGCCACTGATATCCACTTGGAAAAATCCTCCCTCCTTAGGAAGCAATGGTATCCATTGCATTGAGTTCCCAGGGGAGAGGGAAAAACGTTTGTTGAATCTGCATCTTGATGAGATGCTTGCCTTGATGGAGAAGTTGCGCTACTTAGCTTGTTGAAGGCTATCATGAACCTGTGGCTAGAAGGGTTGGAACTTTTTAACCAGTATGGATACATGAGATGAATGAGTGCAAAAGGAATCGTTTCCCTTTGCTTCAATCTTGTTGATCTGCTTCTGCTTGACAGAAGGTGCTTGGACTGAGGCTGCAATGGTTGCGGTGTTCTTCTGTTCACATTTTGAACAGATTGTGAATAATTTGAATTTTTTAGTATGATATAATACCTTGCGGCACTTTTTAGGTGGGACAATAGTTTGAACTACCTCTGGTATCCTGTAGGGATGAACCCCCATAGTAACAATGACACTACGAGGTCGAGACTCATAAATAGCATGGTGCTTCCACATATATGGCTGGCCCAAAAGAACATCACATACATCCAATGGGGAAACATCACATAATAGCTCATATTTGAAGGGTTGGATGTCATATGACAATTGGAACTCCTGGTTGACATAGAGATCTTGTCCCTGGCAAAGCCACTCGATGTTGTATGGTTTGCAGGTGTGGTGTTGTCGACAATCCCAACTATTTGATGACCTCTGTTGATATGAGGTTCTTCTGGATTCCACTATTAACAATGAAATGCAATGGGGTCCTCTTCACCCACATATATGAATGGAAGAGGCACTCCCCCTCTTCAGGATATGTAGGTTCTTCTGGTTGAATTGTTGCGGTCGCGACATTAGCAATGGGGTCTGCGTCGATGATCTGTCTTTTTCCATTATTTTCTTAATCAGATTTTGAATCATGGTTCGACTCCTTGTATTTTATCTCATCCACTAATTATTGTTTTGAGTGAAATTCATCAGTATTATTCCAAGGGATTTTGTGGAAATCACACCACTTTCTAGTGTGCTTCTTCGTCTTCCTGTGACCCTTCTTTTTGTAGATTTTATGAGGTCCTATGAGGCCTCCATCTAAGGTCTATCCTTGAACTTAGTATGGCTCTAAGTGTCAACTGTGTGGCTGTCTTCTCTCGCTGTTTTAGGATAGCAAACAGTCACCCAAATTTCTGCGCAATATTTGATGGTTAAGTGCTCTTTTAAGGTGCCCTTGCAAGTGTTTTCTTTACTCAATGTTAGCACATGAATAATACATTATAAAAAATAACACTAACTATAGATATTTGAACCTTAAAATATTGATCTACACTTCTAAGAATGCATAAATTTGACACATATATTTTTGGTCAACATGACCCTGGAAAACCCCCCCCCATGGGGAAAACTAGTTTGGAGAATATATATATATATATATATATATATATATATATATATATATATATATATATA
>ML779381.1:283811-309412 GCA_009831015.1 Picea engelmannii
GGCCTCAAAGAAAAATGTAAAAAATAGGAAACATAAATAGGTGAACCTGGTACAATAGAAGCCACTCTCTGGTGCCTTGGAGTTCCTTAAAGACTTTCCCACAAGCCTTGTGAAGTAAGGCGCCCCTTGCCTTGGTGAACCTTCTTCCTCTTTCTTGCCTTTGTCTTTATCTTGATCCGTTGCTCCAAGCTTGTCTTTTCCACTGAGATGCTTTGACTCTTTGCCCACTTGAATGCTTGAAAGACCCTTGCCTTTTCCCTTGAAGCTTGCGCCCTCTCTCTCAAAGTGCACCCTCCTCCAAGATGTGATGTGCACCTCCTCTTTGGTGCGCCCTCTCTTCCAACAAATGATCTCCCACTACTTGCTCCCTTAGTCTCCTCACTAAGTCTCCCTCTCAACAAGAGCTCACACCCTCACACAACTCCCTTTTGCAATGGGTGCACCTCTCCTCAAGGAATGCGGCAATGTTGCTCCAAGTGCGCCCTCAACCAATGAATGCACCCTCACTCAAGTATGAGCCTCCTCCTCCATGGAATCTCCTCCTCCAAGCTATGGAACTCTCTCTCACTCAATGGCCAAACCCTCATGCAAGTGCACCCCTATCTCCTCAAGAAATGTGCCCTTGCTCTCCTCCTCCTCTCCTCTTCTCACAAGTGAAGAAAGAATCTCAATAATGCACTATACCCTCCTTTAGCCTCCTTTGGCCAAGCCCTAAAATATTAATGGCCTAGATCCAATCTAGCCAAGTCTAATCAATGGGTGAGATCTCATCCAAAAATCTCACTAAGGAAACTGACTTTCCTTAGTTGCTTTATGTATATTAATTCACCCACATTGTGAATTAATTGTCACCCTAATGCTTAAGTGACATATTTAAATTTTGACTTAAATATCCTAAGTCAAAGTGAAATTAGAATCATAAAGTAAAGTACAAGGGTAATAGTCTTCCCCCTTTGTGCTTAGAGACTCATAAGCACATGGGGACCACTTTCCAAGGTACCCAAATCCAAACACTTTTCCTATGGCTTGGACTGGTTTTCGGGAGGCTATTTGTTAGGGACGTCTTTATCATACTTTGGTTGTTGCGTATTTGCAGACCTAAAATCCCATTTGTTCTGGTGACTAAATTTGTGCTTTGTTTTGACATCATATTGATAGGGATCTCCCAGCGATAAGATGTCTAGAAATTCCATTTCAGTTTGGATGTACCTATGTAGAGCACCATGGAATTTTAGAATCAAATGTTGTGTAGAATATTTGATACCCATATGGGTGCACAAGGTATGAAAGGTGTTGGTGAAATCTGACACTGCTTGGCCCCTCTCTTGATGTAGAGTGGTCCATCTCATGTACTGGTCATGATAGTTACCAATAGGGTAATATTGTTCCTTGGCCGCATCCACAAAAAAATACCAAGTGGGCTCGGCCCCATATATTCCAAACTCCTCTATGGAACTTTTCTCCCAATAAGTTTCTCACCAATGTTTGACATGGGGGAGATCTTTACAGAGTGCGAAGGTGATATTTTCCCTGTTGAAAAAATTGTGAACAGATAAATAACCTTCTAGCAGATTTAACCATTTTTCTAGGGCATCTGCATCTACTGTCCTGCAAATAAGGGAATATCCAAATTAACTTGTACCTCGAAAGGAGAGGTACCTCCAAAGTGGCTGATTGATGAATACGCGCCAATTGTTATCGATAGAAGTTGAAGGATATGGGAAAAATTCTCCATCATTCCGTTCGTCTGTTGCATGAGAGCTTGCTCAAGCAATAGATTAATATAATCATTTTCTCTGTCATTTTTGTTTTCTTCGGCCATGAAGGGTTTCTTGGGCATGCGAGAGAAATTTTACTCAAGAGAGACAAGATGAAGACCCATCTTTCTATACTCAGACCTCGTCGGGGACATGCACTGGAAAAAACGATCAAGAGAAACATGCTTTGATAACACTGATATGGATTATTTTCGGCATGAAATGAGAGCAGAGATATAATAAAGAAATGGATAGATATATATCAGATATCCAATTATATAAAAAATATTTATCAGATATATAAAGATAAACAAAGAGAAACTATAATACACAATTTCTATTAGTGAGCGAAATGTACAAGACTGTAAAAATACAGAGGTAAAGACTCGTTGGAATGGTGGCAACTTATCTCTGAGAAGAGTTGTGACAGATACTCACATTCACAAAAGACAGATTAAAATGAGGCTCTAAAGTAATTTTTAACATAAATAAAGTCCAAAACCCTAACCCAGAAGATGAAAATCCAACATTTTTGTGGACCCCATTTTGGGTAATTTGGTGTATCAACTTCCTAGGGGCATAACTTTGGCATACTATCTCTGTTTTGGGCGCACGATAACTTGTTGGAAAGGTATAATAGAGGAGATTAATTTTGGGGGCTCAATCAAAATGTTAGAATATCATTGAGGTGCTCTATATTGAAAAAACCTCATTTAGGCCCTCAAAATGGCCTCGAAAGTTTAGGAACTGAAAAACTGCTAAAATTAGTAAATTGCCAGAAGATTGTTTTGAGAAAATTGGAATAGGTGGGTGGCTATCGATATCCACCTGGATCAATCCTCCCTCCTTAGGAATCCATGGTCTCTATTGCGTTGAGTGCCCTGGGGAGAGGGAAAAGCGTTTGCTGAATCTGCATCTTGATGAGCTACTTTCCTTGCTGGAGAATTTGCGTTTCTTAGCTTGTTGAAGGATGTCACAAACCTATGGTTGGAAGGGTTGGAGATTTTAAACCAATATGGATACATGAGTTGACTATGCGTAGAAGGAATCCGTATTCTTTGCTTCAATCTTGTCAATTTGTTTCTGCTAGATAGAAGGTTCTTGGATTGAGGCTGCAACAGTTGCGGTGTTCTTCTGTTCACCTTTTGAACAGACTGTGAAGAATCTGAATTTTTTAGTATGAGATACTACCTTGCGGCACTGTTTAGGTGGGACAATAGTTGGAACTACCTTTGGTATACTATAGAAATGACCCCCAGAGTAACAATGACACTACAAGGTCGAGACTCATAAATAACATGGTGCTTCCACATATATGGCTAGCCCAAAAGAACATCGCAGACATCCAATGGGAAAACATCACATAATACCTCATCCTTGAAGGGATGGATGTTGTATGACAATCGAAATTTCTCCCTGACATAGAGATCTCGTCCCTGGTGAAAACATCACATAATACCTCATCCTTGAAGGGATGGATGTTGTATGACAATCGACATTTCTCCCTGACACAGAGATCTCGTCCCTGGCGAAGCCACCTGATGTTGTATGTCTGTGGGTGTTGTGTTGTTGACAATCCCAACTATTTGATGACCTTTACTGAGATGAGGTTCTTCTAGCTTCCACTATCATCAATGAAATGCAACGAGGTCCCTTTCACCCACACATGTGAATGGAAGAGGCATTCCCCCTCTTCAAGATATGTTGGTTCTTCTGGTTTAATTGTTGCGGTCATGACAATAGCAGTGGGTTCTGCGTCGATGATATGTTTTTTTCCATTATTTTATAAATCAAATTCTAAATTAGGGCTCGACTCCTTGTCTTTGATATCGACCACCAATGATTGTTTTGAGCAAAATTCATCAGTGTTCTGCCAGGGGATTTTGTGGAAATCACACCACATTCTAGTGTCCTGTTTGTTGGGGCCATCTTTATCGTGCTTTGGTTGTTTCATATTTGCAGACCTAAACTCCTATTTGTTTTGGTGCCTAAATTTCTGCTCGATTTTGACAGCATATTGATAGGCAGCTCCGAGTGATGAGATGTCCAGAAACTCCATTTCACTTTGGATGTACCTATGTAGAGCCCCACGGTATTTCAGAACCAAATTCCACTCAGAATATTTGATACCCTACTTGGTGTGTAAGGTATGAAAGGTGTTGGTGAACTCTGGCATTACTTGGCCCCTTTCTTGACGCAACGTGGTCCATCTCATGTACTTTTCATCATAGTTACCAACATGGTAATATTGTTCCTTGACCGCATCCACAAAAAAATTCCAAGTAGGCTAGAACCCATATATTCTAGAGTCCTCTATGGAAATTTGCTCTCAGTAAGTTTCCCACCAATGTTTGACATGGGGGAGAGATTTAAGGAGTGCAAAGATGATCTTTTCCCTGTTGGAAAAATTGTGAACAAATAAATAACCTTCTAGCAGATTTAACCATTTTTCTAAGGCATCTGCATCTATATGTTCTTCAAATACAAGAATATCCAAATTAATTTGTACCTTGAAAGGCGAGGTACCTCCAAAGTGGTCACTTGATTAAGACGCACCGAATTTTATCAGTAGGCATTGAAGGATGTGGGAAAAATTCTTGATCATTTCGTCCCTCTGTCACATGAGAGCTTGCTCAAGAAACATATTAATAGAATCGTGTACTCTGTCATTTTTATTTTCTTACACCATGGAGAGTTTCTTAGGTGTGTGAGAATTATTTTTCTTAAGAGAGAGAATCTCGACACCCAACTTGCTATACTCAGACTTCGTCAGGGATATGCACTGGAAAAAATGATCAAAAGCAGCCTGCTTTGTTACCACTGATCCAGATTATTTTCGGCACGAAATGAGAGCGGAGATATAATAAAGAAATATATATATATATATATATATATATATATATATATATATATATATATCCAATAATATAACATATATTTATTAGAGATATAAACATAAACACGAAGATACAGTAATACAAAGTTTCTATTAATGAACAAAATTTACAAGACTGTACAAATAAAGAGTGAAAGACTCGCTAGAATGGTGGTAGCTTATCTCTGAGAAGAGATGTGATGACTACTCACATTTGCAAGAATATGGATTAAAATAAGGCTCTAAATGAATTCTTAACATAAATAAAGTCCAAAACCCTAAACCAGGAAGATGAAAATCGAATAGTTTTGTGGACCTCGTTTTGGGTAGTTTGGTGTATCAACTTCCCGAGGGCGTAACTTTGCCATACGATCTCCGTTTTGGGTGCACGATAGCTCATTGGAAAAGTATCATCGAGGAGATTCAATTTTTAGGATCAATCAAAGCCTTTGGGTATTATTTAAGTGCTATATTCCAAAAAACCTCATTTAGTCCCTCAAAATGGCCCCAAAAATTTAGGAATTGAAAAACTGCTAAAAATCGTAAATTGTTGGAAGATTATTGTGAGCCAGTTGTAATAGGTGGGTGGCCACCAATATTTACCTGGATAAATCCTCCATTATTAGGAATAAATGGTCTCCATTACTTTGAGTACCGTGGGGAGAGGGAATTTTTTTCTTTTTCTGAAGATGCATTTTGATGAGTTGCTTTCCTTGCTGGAGAAGTTGCGTTGCTTAGCTTGTTGAAGGCTATCATGAACCTGTGGCTTGAAGGGTTGGGAATTTTTAACCAGTATGGCTACATGAGATGACTATGTGCATAATTAATCCTTTCTCTTTGCTTCAATCTTGTTGACTTGCTTTTGCTGGACAAAGTGTGCTTGGACTGAGGCTGCAACAGTTTCGTTGTTCTTTTGTTCACCTTTTGAATAGACTGTGAAGAAGCTGAATTTTGTAGTATGAGATAGTACCTTGTAACATTTTTTAGGTGGTATAGTAGTTGGAACTATCTCTGGTATCCTATAGGGATGACCCCCCAGAGTAGCAATAACACTATGAGGTTGAGACTCATAAATAGAAGGGCGCTTCCACATATATGGCTGGCCCAAAAGAAAATCAAAGACATCCAACAGGGAAACATCACATAATACCTCATCCTTGAAGGGATGGATGCAATATGACAATCGAAACTGCTGGATGACATAGATATCTCATCCCTGGCAAAGCCATGAGATTTTGTATGGCTTCTGGTGTGGTGTTGTCGATAATCCCAAACTTTGGATGACCTCTGTTAAGATGAGGCTATTTTTGCTTCGATTATCAATAATGAAATGAAATGGGGTCCCCTTCACCCACATTTGTGAATGGAAGATGTGTTCCCCCTCTTTAGGATCTGTTGGTTCTTCTGGTTGAATTGTTGTGGTCGCAACAATAGCAGTGGGGTCTGTGTCAATGATATTTCTTTTTCCATTATTTTCTTAATCAGATTTTGAATTAGGGTTTGGATCCTTGTCTTTGATCTTGACCACCAATGATTTTTTTTTACGACATTCATCAGTGTTGTGCCAGGGGAGTTTGTGGAAAGCACACCACTTTCCAGTGTCCTTATTGGTCTTACCATGACCCTTCTTTTCTTGTGGCTTGGACTGGTTTTCAGGAGGCTATTTGTTAGGACCATATTTATCATACTTTGGTTGTTGCAGATTTGTAGACCCGAACTCTCATTTGTTCTGGTGCTTAAATTTCAGCTGGATTTTGACAGCATATCGATAGACAACTCCCAATGATGATATTTCTAGAAACTCCATTTCAGTTTGGATGTACCTATGTAGATCCCCACGATATTTCATAAACAAATGTCGCTCAAAATATTTGATACCCATCTTGGTGCGCAAGGTATGAAAGGTGTTGGTGAACTCCAGAACTTCTTGGCCCCTCTCTTGACGCATCGTGGTCCATATCATGTACTTTTCATCATAGTTACCAATAGGGTAATATTGTTCCTTGACTGCATCCACAAGTAAATCCCAAGTGGGCTCGACCCATATATTCCAGACTCCCCTGTGGAACTTTGATCCCAGTAAATTTACCACCAATGTTTGACATGGGGGAGATATTTAAGGAATGCCAAGGTGATATTTTCCCTATTGGAAAAATCATGAACAGAGAAATAACCTTCTAGCAAATTTAACCATTTTTCTAGGGCCACTTGATGATGACGCACTGATTGTTATCGACAGGTGTTGAAAGATGTGGGAAAAATTCTCCATCATTTCATCCCTCTGTCGCGTGAGAGATTTCTCAAGCAACATATTAATAGAATCATTTTATCTATCATTTTTCTTTTCTTTCAAAATGGAGGGTTTCTTGGGCATGTGAGAGCAATTTTCCTCAAGAGAGACAAGCTCGAGACCCAACTTGATATACTTAGACCTCACCGGGGACATGCACTGAAAAAAATGATTAAGAGCATCCTGCTTCGATACCACTGATCTAGATTATTTTTGACACAAAATGAGATCGAAGATATAATAAAGAAATGTATAGATATATATAGGATATCCAATAATATAACATATATTTATTAGATATATAACCATAAACACATAGGTACAATAATACACAATTTCTATTAATGAGCGAAATGTACAAGACTGTAAAAATATAGAGTGAAAGACTCATTAGAATGGTGGAAACTTATCTCTGAGAAGAGATGTGATGAATGTTCACATTCGCAAGAAGATGGATTGCAATGAGGCTCTAAAGGATTTTTTAACATAAAGAAATTCCAAAACCCTAACCCCGAAAGATGAAAAGGCAACAATTTTGTGGACATCGTTTTGGGTAGTTTGGTGTATCATCTTCTAGGGGGTGTAACTTTGGCATACAATATCCATTTGGGGTGCACGATAGCTCATTGGAAAGGTATCATCAAGGAATTTCATTTTGGAGGCTCAATCAAATCCTTTATGTGTCATTGAGGTTCTTGATCACAAAAATGTTTTATTTAGACCCTCAAAATGGCCTCGGAAGTTTAGGAACCGAAAAACTGCTAAAAATAATAAATTGCCAGAAGATTGTTTCAAGCCAGATGGAATAGGTGTGTGTCCACTGATATCCACCTAGATTAATCCTCAATCCTTAGGAACCAATGGTCTCTATTTCATTGAGTTCCCGAGGGATAAGGAAAAATTTTTGTTGAATCTGCATCTTGATGAGCTGCGTGCCTTGTTGGAGAAGTTGTGTTGCTTATCTTGTTGAAGGATGTCACAAAACTATGGTTGGAAGGGTTGGAAATTTTTAAATAGTATGGCTAGATGAGATGACCGTGTGAAAAGTAATCCTTGTGCTTTGATTCAATATTTTCAACCTACTTCTACTAGATAGAAGGCGCCTGAACTAAGTCTACAGCGGTTGCAGTGTTCTTTTGTTCACCTTTTGAACATACTGTGAAGAAGCTGAATTTTGTAGTAGGAGATATTACCTTGTGGCACTTTTTAGGTGGGACAGTAGTTGCAACTAGCTCTGGTATCCTGCAGAGATGACCCCACATAGTAACAATGACACTACCAGGTCGAGACTCATAAATAACATGGAGCTCCCACATATATGGCTGGCCCAAAATAACACCACAGACATCCAATGGAGAAACATCACATAATACCTCATCCTTGAATGGTTGGATGCCGTATGAAAATCGACACTACTGGTTGACATGGTGATCTCATCCCTGGCGAAGCCACCTGATGTTGTATTACTGCAGGTGTGGTGTTGTCGACAATCCCAACTATTTGACGACCTCTGCTGAGATGAGGTTATTCTTTCTTCCTCTATAAATAATGAAATGAAACGGGTTACCCTTCACCCACATCTGTGAATGGAATATGTCTTCCCCCTCTTCAGGATCTGTTGGTTCTTCTAGTTGAATTGTTGCAGTTGCGACAATAACAACGGGGTCTACATTGATCATCTCTTTTTTTCCATTATTTTCTAAATTAGATTCCGAATTACTGTTCGGCTCCTTGTCTTTGATATCAACCACCAATGATATTTTTGAGCGACATTCATCAATGTTGTGCCAGGGGTTTCTTTCGAAATCACACCACTTTCCAGTTTCCTTCATCCTCATGTGAACCTTCTTTTCCTGTGGCTTGGAATGGTTTTCAGGAGGCGATTTGTTAGGGCCATCTTTATCATAATTTGGTTGTTGTGGATTTGCAGACACGAACTCCCATTTGTTCTGGTACCTAAATTTTTGCTCAATTTTGAAAGCATATCGATAGGCATCTCCTAGCGATGAGATGTCCAAAAACTCCATTTCAGTTTGGATGTACTTATGTAGATCCCCATGGTATTTCAGAAACAAATTCTACTCAGAATCTTTGATACCCATATTGGTGTGCAAGGTATGAAGTGTGGTCCATCTCATGTACTTGTCATCATAGTTACCAACAGGGTAATATTGTTCCTTGAACGCATCCACAAAACAATCTTAAGTGGGCTCGGCCCCATATATTCCAGAATCCTCTATGAAACTTTTCTCCTAGTAAGTTTCACACCAATTCTTGACATGGGGGAGATATTTAAGGAGTGTGAAGGTGATATTTTCCCTGTCGGAAAAATTGTGAATAGAGAAATAACCTTCTAGCAGATTTAACCGTTTTTCTAGGGAAATTTATCTCGTAGAAGAGATGCAATGGCTAATCAAATTCGCAAGAAGATGGATTACAATGAGGAATTAAAGGCCTTTTTAACATAAGGAAAGTAAAAAACCCTAACCCCGGAAGACAAAAAGCCAACAGTTTTGTGGACCCCGTTTTGGTTAGTTTGGTGTATCAACTTTTTGGGGATGTAAATTTGGCATACTATCTCCGTTTGAGGGACATGATAGCTTGTTGGAAAGGTATCATAGAGGAGATTCAATTTGGGGGCCCAATCAGATCCTTCAACGAACATTGAGGTGCTCAATCCCCCCAAAAAAATCATTTAGTCCCTCAAAATGGCCCTTGAAGATTAGGAACCGAAAAACTGATAAAAATAGTGAATTTCCAGAAGATTGTTTTGAGCCAATTGGAATAGGTGGGTGACCACCGATATCCACCTAGATCAATAATTTCTCCTTAGGAAGAAATGGTTTCCATTACGTTGAGTGCCCGATGGAGAGGGAAGAACGTTTGCTGAATCTGGATCTTGATGAGTTGCTTTCCTTGTTGGAAAAGTTGTGCTGCTTATCTTGTTGAAGGCTATCATGAATCTATGGCTGGAAGGGTTGGACCTTTTTAACTAGTCTAGATACATGAGATGAATGAGTGAAGAAGGAATCCTTGGGATTTTCTTCAATCTTTTTGATCTGCTTCTGCTGCACAAAAGGTTCTTGGACTGAGGCTGCAACGATTGCGATGTTCTTCTATTCAACTTTTGAATAGACTTTGGAAACTGAATTTTGTAGTATGAGATACTACCTTGCGACACTATTTAGGTGGGAAAGTAGTTGGAACTACCTTTGGTATCGTGTAGGGATGACCCCCAAGAGTAACAATGACACTACAGGGTCGAGACTAATAAATAACATGGTGCTTCCACATATATGAGTGGCCCAAAATAACATCATATGCATCCAACGAGGAAACATCACATAATACCTCATCCTTGAAGGGATGGATGCCATATGACAATCAACACTGCTAGTTGACATAGATATCTCGTCTATGGTAAAGCCACCTGATGTTGTATGATTGTGGGTGTGGTGTTGTCGACAATCACAATTTTTTGACGACCTTTGCTGAGATGAGGTTCTTCTGGCTTCCTCTATCAACAATGAAATGAAATGGGGTCCCCTTCACCCACATCTATGAATATAAGAGGTGTTCCCCCTGTTCAGGATCTATTGGTTCTTCTAGTTGAATTGTTGCGGTCACGACAGTAGTAGTGGGGTCTTCGTCGATGATCTGCATTTTTCCATTATTTTCTGAATTAGATTTTGAATCAGGGTTTGGATCCTTGTCTTTGATCTCGTCCATGAATTATTGTTTTGAGAAACATTCGTTAGCGTTGTGCCAAGGGATTTTGTAAAAATCACACCACTTTCCAGTGTCCTTCTTTGTCTTCCTGTGACCCTTCTTTTCCTATGGCTTGGACTGGTTTTCAGGAGGTTGTTTGTTAGGTCTTCCTTTATCATACTTTGGTTGTTGCGAATTTGAAGACCTGAACTCCCATTTTTTCTGGTGCCTAAATTTCTACTCGATTTTGACAACATATCGATAAGCAACTCCCATCAATGATATGTCCAAAAACTCCATTTCATTTTGAATGTACTTATGTATATCCCCATGATATTTCAGAACTAAATGCTTCTTAGAATCTTTGACACCCATATTGGTGTGTAAGGTATGAAAGGTGTCGGTGAACTCTCTCGATGCAGTGTGTTCCATCTCATGTACTAGTCATCATAGTTACCAACAGGGTAATATTGTTCCTTGACCGCATCTACAAAACAATCCCAAGTTGGCTCGACCCCATATATTCTAGAATCCTCTGTGGAAATTTTCTCCCAATAAGTTTCGCACCAATGTTTGACATGGGGGAGATATTTAAGGAGTGCAAAGGTGATCTTTTCCCTATTGAAAAAATTGTGAACAGAGAAATAGCCTTCTAGTGGATTTAACCATTTTTCTAGGGTATCTGCATCTATCTGTCCTTCAAATATGGGAGTATCCAAATTAACTTATAGCTTGAAAGGTGAGGTACCTCCAAAGTGGACTCTTGATGAAGGCGTGCTAGTTTTTATCGACAGATGTTGAAGGATGTGGAAAATATTCTCCATCATTTCATCCCTCTGTCATGTGAAAGATTTCTCAAGCAACAGATTAATAGAATCTCTTTCTCTGTTGTTTTTAGTTTCTTCTACCATGGAGGGTTTCTTGGAAGTGCAAGAGTGATTTATCTCAAGAGAGACAATCTCGAGACCCAAATTGCTATACTCAGACCTCGTCGGGGACATGCACTTAAAAAATGATCAAGAGCAACCTGCTTTGATACCACTGATCCATATTATTTTCGGCACGAAATGAGAGAAAAGATATAATAAATAAATGTGCATATATATTAGATATATAATAATATAACATATATTTATCAGCTATATAACCATAAACATAGATATATAGTAATACACAATTTCTATTAATGAACGAAATGAACAAGACTGCAAAAATACAAAGTGAAAGACTCACTAGAATGGTGGTAGCTTATCTCTGAGAAGAGATGTGATGGATACTCACTTTCAAAAGAAGATGGATTACAATGAGGCTCTAAAGGCATTTTTAACATAAATAAAGTCCAAAACCCTAACCCCAGAAGATGAAAAGCCAACAGTTTTGTGGACCTCGTTTTGGGTAGTTTGGTGTATCAACTTCCAAGGGGCATAACTTTGGCATATGATTTCTGTTTTGGGCACACGATAGCTCATTGAAAAGGTATCATTGAGGAGATTAGTTTTTGGGGCTCAATAATAGATTTTGGTAATAATTTAGGTGCTAGATCCCAAAAAACTTCATTTAGGCCCTCAAAATGGCTCTGGAAGTTTAGGAATCGAAAACTGCTAAAAATAGTAAATTGTTAGAAGATTGTTTTGAGCCAGTTGGAATAGGTCAGTGGCCACCAATATCCATTTGGATCAATACTCCCTATTTAGGAAGAAATGGTATCCATTGCATTGAGTGACCGGGGAGAGGGATAAGCATTTTTTGAAATTGCATCTTGATGAGCTACTTTCCTTGCTCGAGAAGTTGCGCTGATTAGCTTGTTGAAGGTTGTCACGAACTTGTGGCTGGAAGGGTTGGACCTTCTTAACTAGACTGGATACATGAGATGACTGTGTGTTAGCAATAGAAGTCACACTTAGACTATTGTAAGTGAAAGCCCAATACCCATCAAAATATTAGAGATAAGTGTTTATGATAAGGTGGAAAATGGATGAAAAAATCAGAAAAAGAATGTCAATCACAACTTACTCCATACAATATGCACCATCAAATAAGTCTTTGAGTAAATTGAATCAGGTTTTAATAAATAAAGTGAGTAGGGGGAAGACTTAATAAGAAAAATGTAATATGCCTATCATCTACATCAGGTAGTATTGACATACATATGAAGAAAACCCTCTAAAATAAGAACTTCTCATAATCAGAGAGGAAACTCTGATATATTTATAAACAATATCACAAGAGATCCTCCATTTAAACAAAGATACAATTCAACCAAATGACTAATTCAATAGACTGTAACCAGAATTAGATAGAAACAAGATAATAAGGAACAAGAGCGATTTCTATTATCCAAAGTGTCTCAAGTCCGATACATACAATAGGAGGTATTCTTTGCTACATAGACAACATAAAAAATATGAGTCTCTCTCACACCATTCAAACCTTCCTTCATTATTACAATGCTTATCGTATATCATAGATTGTCATTGACAACTTTAAAATTCGAATAACAACTCTTGCATAGGATTCATGTACCTAAAGGTGGCATGAATATAACTGTACAACAAATAGAAAACATAATGCTATATTTCAGGATGATGTTGACAACATTTGTAACATCTTCTTTATGGCTGATGAGGTGTCCTTTTGAGTGCATTTTCCTTTGGAAGGTGGCCTCCCAGCTTGCAATTGATCTTCAAAATAATGGTACAAATCCATATTGACATATGGCATTTGTTACTCCCTCCAAAATTCCAAAACATGAGTTCGCAATGCTAGTTCATAGCGCCTGTATGAAATAGCCAGTTCGCAGTGCCAGGCACTGCAAACTTTCCTGTAGTGGCTTGTTTGATTTTACAAAGGCTTAAAACACCCCAAAACTACCTCAAGTGTCCCAAAATGTTGTAACAACTTCATATCTTGGGACATGACTAGAAGAGAACATCCCAGTAGCTAATCATGGTTTACAAAACATAACCATCCTCAAAAGTTGTAAAATTGCATCAAACAAGAAACTTGACCAAAAATGATATTGGTTAAGGAGGTTCAACATCTTCATTTTTTAACTCTGGAGCTTCTCCTAGTAGCAACCTTAGCCAACATGTCCATATTTATCTTGGCCAACTCTTCTTTAAAAGGCTGTAGTTATGCCTTTATCTTTCTGATTTGAGCTTGATGAGATCGGTTTTGACTCTAGAGATTTTTGAGCTACCTGTGGAGGGACAGAAATATTTTAGCTAAAAATCGGGCCTTGTCAATAGTTTCATGGTACATTCCCACCATCCCCTTAAGCTTCTTCCTATAGCCAGAGTCTTCACTCTTTAGTTTATCAATCTCAGCCCTTGCTTTTTTAATTTGTCTTTTGAGCCTCTTGAAAGTGGGATTGCTTTCCTCTTGAGGAGTAGTGTAATATCCCTCGGTCGAACCCAATTGTAAATGTAATGCAAGTGTACTTAAGTTGGTGAGCTATTTGACATCATTTTGTAATGCACCTTTCATGGCATAGTGCGCGCATGTACTGTGCAGTAAAATGATGTAGTGTGCATAGTCTCAGATACCACGCCCAGTAACTAAAGTGTGCGCATTATTGAGGTCAGTGAGCCTTTATGTTTATGATATGTGTTATAGGCTGGTGAGCCAGTTATTATAAGCTGGGATGATTATATTTTGGAATTATGCCAGAGTACCTAGATGTTAAAAGGCCAGTGCGCCTATTTTGTACATATCTCATGATTAATATAAAGTGCATCACTGTGCGCAGACCGACCACGATAAAAGAGATGGGGGACTAAACTCCACTAGTTAGGGAAAGGGAGGGGCTAAGTTAAGAAAAGGGGCTAAGCTAGGGAGCTTGAGCCAAAAAGGAATATTATATTAATATTTCTTAAAACATAAAGTATGGATAAGTATTTTATCCTAAGTTCTAAAGTTGGGGACAAGTGGGCCAAAGTAGCTCCCAACATGACAAGTGTCAAGTTGGAGACATGCATACATATTTTTGGGACGTAGTTCATTTTCACACTTCTCCATCATTCTTACGATCATCTTTCCCTGATTCTTCCCATCATTCCTTCCATCATTCAGCCAGGATTCCATGACAATTTTCACTCACGCAGTCAGTTATCCTCCATACTTTATGTCACTATACCTAAGCTTGTATCCATGGCCATAGAGGTTTGTGTAGCTAGTTAGATGGGAAGCTGTACTGAAGAAGTGGGTGGTTAGGCCCATGGGATACTGAAGAAGCAGGTTGTCAGGCCCATGAGAAATTCTCTGAGTGAGAGAATTGCTGGGAATTGATTTTCGAAGGTCCTAAACTGCAACTACAGTACTCTGAGACTTCCTGTCCGGCCTATTGCTGAAGCCCGAAAAGGAAGTGGGGCATCCGAAGGACTATTGAGCAGAGAAGGGGCACACTTCCTGGGTGGGACAAACATGTGGGGAATGAGGGACTGTAGTTTGTTAGTTGAGTGGCACCTGAGATGGAGTATTTTCTATTGTCTATGAGCCTTTAGCCTGGTTAGGAATCCCTTTACTCGGGTGGAGTTTAGTCCCATCTCGGGGGTGACTCACTGTTGAGAGTGATGAACAGTGTGGTCTAAGGTTAGGAGGTTTGTGGATGGTCTGCATGCAGTTGGTGATATTCTTACAAAGATAAGTGTCAATTGTGTGATAAATTTACATGTTGTATTGTTATTTGCGTGCTTATTTTTATGGGTTTCACCTATGCATGATTATAACTGTCTGTGTGCTTATGGGTATTCCCCGTATATGCTACATGTCTGTGTTTACTGTTATTTCAGTATGAATTCGTGCATTTACGTAAAGTATTTGTCTATTACATTTTATATATATGCTTCCACAAGTGTTATGTGTGCATATGTTTTAATTGCATGCAGATAGAAATATTTATGTGGCATAGCCTAGTATGATTTTGGGTTTGTTACAGTATGTTCTGTAGAGAGAAGAGAAAGAGTTATCTAGTGTAGCATGGCCCGACATGGATGGCCAGGGACGTTACAAATTGTTATCAGAGCTTTATTTTTCAACATTGAGCCTAGATGGGTCGAGCAAGTTGAGTTGACACGAAATTTCACAGAGGATTTATTTCAATGTGGCCAAATTTCGAGTTGCAGAGCATCCATCTACAATATGGTACAAAAATTGGGAAAAAGCCCCAATTTCTGTGGTTGAATTCAAGAGAAAATGGAGAAATTAAGCCAAGTGATGAGATATTATTAATTTAATATCTGTTCTAGAAAATTCGGACCAAGAATTGGTTGAATTTGAAGTTACAGTGAATCCATGACAGTTGGAGTGAGATTAGTAATTAAAATTCTCAATTCATGAATTGATTTTTGGGTAAATTCATTCTAGAAATGTCAACCACAGTGATTTGTTATTACAGAGGTTGAACTGGATTTATCGGGTTGAAATTGAACAAATTTAACAGTTGCAGAATGTCTATGGTAAATTGGGAAAAGCCCCAATTTCTGTAGCGGAATTCACAAGGAATTGTTGCGCAAAAGGGTGAATTTGCACAATTGGGTGCACTAAGAATGCATGTGGCACAGTGAAAAGCTTGGGATAGGTAAAATTCAGTATTGTGCAGCAAGATATTGGCATGCTGGTGCACGTGCTAAATTTTGGCGATGCGCGGAAAAATGTTGGTGTGTGGGTGTGTGTGCTAAATTTGACATTGTGCAGTGTGTGTACGCATAAGAAGTGTGCATAGTGTGGACATTCATAATAATGGCACGCATGGTGTGCACATTATTGGCACAACGCAATGGAGCTTTGTAGCTATGCGCACAATGTGGGTATATGTTGTCGCGCGACAGCTTAGTTAGTGGTGCGTGCAAAGTTTTAGTGCGCGGTGGAGATGTACTAAACTCTAGAATGGTGTAGTGTGTTGAGTGAAATGCGCACGGAATATGAGTGCGCGGTACAAAAACTGCGAGCGGTGGATATCAACACGCGGTAAAAAAAAAAAAAAAAAAAAAAAAAAAAAAAAACTACATGCGATGGATATTGGCGTGTGACACAGAAGTGTACGCAAATTATAGCGCGACAGAGAAGGGATACATAGTGTTTTTTAAAGTGCGCGAAGCACGATTTACCTTGTTTTGTTGCTGCGCATGGTAAATATGGGTGTACAGGTTGAAATTTGTGTGCGCAAATTTGTTTGAAGGATGAAGAACGCCAGAACCCAGAATGAGGTGAAACCTAGACAAAATGTCCATAATATGTTTATGAAGAAACCCAATTGAGATCATATGAAAATTTCAATGGACTAAGTGCAAGAGTGCATAATTACAGCGCAAAATTGTGCCAAGATGAAAAATGAACAGAAAAAAAAATTATTGGGGAAATTTCAAAAGACCATAACTTTTTGCTCAAGACTTGAAATTGAGCATGTGAGTAGGCGTTGGAAAGGTCTTGAATAGTGGAATATAATTATCCACCCAAAGAATTGTTCAAGGCATTCAAATTTCTAGGAAATTAGAAGAAAGAATTATGATATATATTATTGAACCATAATGGTTCATATTTTCATGAATTGTTGAATTAGTTAGCCTGATAAGTTTTGTTGGCTGCACATTTTGCAGAATTAACAACAACTAGATCAGATAAAGATCAGTGCAGATTCCATAGTAATGGAAGAGGCACAGAAGAATTACAGTCAGTAAGATGAGAGTAGAGGGATGGATGTCCATATGGGAATTGAAAGAACAAACTCCAATGGACATGGAGAAAGAAGGGATGAAAACATGAATATGGCAGAGACCATTAAAAATTTACAGAGGGATGCCCAAAGCCATAAAGATGATAATGAAAGGCTTATGAGAGTGAAGGAGCAGCAGGATGACTTCAACATGAAGTTATTAGAGAGCTTGAACTAAATAGAAAAAAAATTGGATAAGGAGAGTGACTCAAGCAAATCTGGAAGTCACAGGTGTCACGATGAGAAAATAAAAGAAAGAAGTGTTAGTAGACACCACCATCATTCCCCAAGTCATTCCAATAAGATACCAAACAACAACTCAAGTCCATCCCCTGTTAGGAAGCATAAGAGGTCTGGGGTGGATGAGCAACGAGGAGAAATGAACAAAATCAAACCTCCTACATTTGATGGTGAGCACAAGAAGGATGAAGATGCAGAGACATGGTTGTTGGACATGAGAAAGTATTTTCAATTGCATAATTATTCTTTTCATGCAGAAGGTAGAATTTCTATCTATCAACTCAAGGGAAAGGCATCCATGTGGTGGGATCAACTTGTACATGTGCAGCAAATTAAAGAGAAAAGTGTTACTTGGAGGGAATTCAAGAAGTATTTTGAGAATAAATACTTGACTAAGAGATACTATGACAAGAAAATGAAAGAGTTTTTTGAACTCAAGCTTGGGAGTATGACCATAGATGAATATGAGAGAAGGTTTTTAGAACTGCTGAAGTATGTCTCTTTCATCAAGGATGAGACAGTTAATATTCAAAGGTATTTGAATGGATTGCCATCCTTCATCAGTGACAAAATACAGTATGATGATCCAAAGACATTGGAGGAGACTATAAGGAGAGCTAAATGCCTATATGATCAGTAGAAAGCAAGGCCAACTTTCCAAAAAGCTTGGGAAGACAAAAGGAAATTCAAGGTGGATCAGAGGAAGAAGGGATCTAAGCCACCACTCTTCATAAATAATCCACAGGGACAAAAAACTCCTAGAGAGCCCATAACGATTGAGACAGGGGGTCAAAGGCCAGGGAAACCACCTATTCAATGTTGGGGTTGTAAAGGGGATCATATGTTCAAAGATTGTCCTCACAGAGGTGAAAAAGGGAGAATTGTTCACAATGTACAACAAGATGAAACAGTGGAGGACATGGGAAGAAATGTGCCAAGGATCTATGCAGCCTTGGACAACAAGCAAGCAAAGTATCAGTCACATATGATTGAAGTGGAAGGTATGATTAGCAACCAAACCATTGCTATTTTAATTGATTCAGGAGCTAGTCATAGTTATATAGATCCTAAGATGGTGGAAAGTTTGCATTTGCCAAGAAGCAAGCATGGAAAATCTTGGTTGGTGCAGCTGGCTATAGGAGCCAAAAGAAAAGTTAATGAGTTGGTTAAGTCATGCCTCATGGACATGAATGGACTGAACACCAAGGAATATTTGAACATATTGCCTTTAGGTTCCTATGACTGTCTAATTGGGATGGATTGGTTGGACCAACATCATGCTCTCTTAGAGTGTCATAACAAAGCATTTACTTTCTTGGATGAGGAAGGGAACCAAAGGAAAGTGCAAGGAATTCCTAGGGAAGTAACCATCAGAGAGATTTCAGCATTGCAGCTGAAGAAATGTTATAGAAAAGGGTGTCAAATATTGGTAGCACATATGGAAGAGACACATAGAGATAAGGTACCAAATTTAGAAGATCATGCAGTCTTGGAAGAATTTGAAGATGTGTTCAAGGAGGTACCAGGACTACCCCCAAGGAGGGACATTGATTTCTCTATAAATCGAATGCCTAGAGCAGCTCCAGTGTCAAAGACTCCTTACAGAATGAGTACACCAGAGCTAAAGGAGTTGCAAATGTAGCTTGAAGAACTTCTTAAAAAGGAGTATATACACCCAAGTGTGTCTACTTGGGGTGCCCCAGTATTGTTTGTGAAAAATAAATATGGAACATTAAGATTGTGCATTGACTTCAGAAAGTTAAATAAAGCGACTGTGAAGAACATGTATTCTCTGCCAAGGATTGATGATCTCTTTGATCAATTGAAGGATGCCAAGATATTTTCAAAGATAGATCTCAAGTCAGGATACCATCAAGTAAGGATTAAAGAGAAATATATCAGCAAGACCACCTTCAGGACAAGGTATGGTCATTATGAGCTCACAGTGGTGACATTTGGGTTGTCAACTGCACCAGCTATTTTCAAGTGCTTAATGAATGGTGTTTTCCGAGAATATTTAGACAAGTTTTCCATTGTCTTTTTGGATGAAATTATTATATATTCTAAGTCAGAAGAAGATCATGAACATCATTTGAGGATGGTGTTGCAAGTATTAAGGGAGCATTAGTTGTATGCCAAATTGAGCAAGTGCTCATTTTATCAGAAAAAAATTCATTATTTGGGGCATATCATTTCAAAGGATGGGATATCAGTGGATCCTGAGAAGATAGATGCCATTAGAGAATGGTCAGCACCATAGAATGTGACAGAGGTCAGATCATTCATGGGCCTTGTAGGCTATTACAGGAGATTTATTGAAGGATTCTCAAAGATTTCACACCCAATCACTTCCTTGCAAAGAAAGGGTGTGAAGTTTCAGTGGACACTGGATTGTGAAAAGAGTTTTCAAAACTTGAAACAATTATTAACAAATTCTCCAATACTAAGGATTCCATATCCAAATCAAGACTTCATTGTATGCACAGATGCATGTAAAGAAGGACTTGGTGGAATCCTCACTCAAAATGGATTTGTTATATGTTATGAATCAAGGAAGTTGAAGGAGCATGAAACAAACTATGCCACTCATGATTTGGAGTTGGCAGCCATAGTGCATGCCTTGAGGAAATAGAGACACTACCTCATGGGGAAAATGTTTGAGATGAGGACAGACCATAATGGTCTGAAATATTTGTTTGATCAGCCAACTCTAAATGCTAGGCAAAGAAGATGGTTAGAGTTTTTAAGTGAATATGACTTTGATATAAAGCATATCAAGGGGAAAGAGAACAAAGTGGTTGATGCACTCAAAAAAAGAGTGCATGAAATGCATGATACAACCATTATCATGTACCAATCATATTTGAAAGATAGAATTCT
Source organism: Picea engelmannii (assembly GCA_009831015.1). Classification (NCBI taxonomy): domain Eukaryota; kingdom Viridiplantae; phylum Streptophyta; class Pinopsida; order Pinales; family Pinaceae; genus Picea; species Picea engelmannii. The sequence goes on from ML779381.1 coordinate 304,274, forward strand.
AGAGGCTGCAAATTTAGATTTGCATTACAAGGAATTAGTGGCAAAATTAGAACAAGGTATTTTGCAGCAGAAAATTGAAGAATACAAGCTAGATAATGATGAAATTCTCATGTACAGGGGAAGAATTTATGTACCAAATTCTAATGAATTGAAAAATATGATATTGGGAGAAATGTATAACGTACCTTATGCTGGGCACCTAGGATATCAGAAAACTATTGCAGTTGTCAAGAGTCAATATTATTGGCCAGGCATGAAGAAAGAGGTTGCTGATTTTATTGCCAGATGTTTGGAATGTCAAAAGGTAAAGATAGAGCATAGACACCCAGCTGGTTTGCTACATCCATGACCCATTCTTGAGTGGAAATTGGAAGTTGTGGCCATGGATTTCATCACTAAACTTCCCAGAACAAACAAGAAACATTATTCTATCATGATAGTCGTGGATAAGCTTACTAAAGCTGCCCATTTTATTCCAGTTAAGCTCACTCACAAGGAAACAAACATTGATGATGTTTATATGAAGGAAATTTCTAGATTACATGGCATACTTAAGACAATTGTGTCTGACAGAGATCCAAAATTTACCTCAAAATTTTGGAAAGGGTTATTTAATGTTTTTGGAACAAATTTTAATTTTAGTACAACTTATCATCTAGAATCAGATGGACAAACAGAGAGGTGAATCAAGTGATTGAAGATATGTTGAGGATGTATGTGATGGATAAACCATCAAAATGGGAAGACTACCTACACTTGGTAGAGTTTTCTTATAACAATGGGTACCAAGCATCTCTAAAGATGAACCCATTTGAGGTACTTTATAGCAAAAAGTGCAACAGACCAATAAGTTGGGATAACCCAGCAGACAGAGCAGTGGTTGGACCAGATTTTCTCAGGGAAATGGAGGATCAAATGATTAAAATAAAGAAAAATTTAAAGGCTACCCAAGACAGGAAGAAAAGCTATGCCAATAAAGCCAGAACTCACAGGGAATTGAAAGTGGGTGACCATGTATTTTTGAAAGTGAAGGCCAACAGAAGTTCCCTGAAGTTGGGAAACTGTTCAAAGTTGGAAGCTTGCTATTGTGGGTCGTTTGAAATCCTAGAGAGGATTGGTCCAATAGATTATTTGATTTCATTGCCTGCATCTATGTCTATTCATAATGCATTCCATGTATCGTTGCTAAATAAATATTCACATGATGCTAATCATGTTATTGATTGGAATGTGATTCAGGTGGAGCAAGAAGGCGCTTTCCAAGTGCACTCGGTACACATTTTGGACCGGAAAATAAATCAGCTCTAGAATCGAGCCATAGGGCTTGTAAAGGTCCAATGGGCCTGGTAGGGTCCTGAGGATGCTACTTGGGAGCATTAGGATACAATGCGGGCATAATACCCACATCTTTTTTAGGATTTTTGAACTTTTTTTTGTATATGGGTACATGATGCACTGAGGACAGTGCATAAATAAGTGGAGGGGATTGTAATATCCCTCGGTCGAACCCAATTGTAAATGTAATGCAAGTGTACTTAAGATGGTGAGCTATTTGGAATCATTTTGTAATGCACCTTTCATGGCATAGTGTGCGCATGTACTGAACAGTAAAATGATGTAGTGTGCACAGTCCCGGATACCACGCGCAGTAACTAAAGTGCGCGCAATATTGAGGTCAATGAGCCTTTGTGTCTATGATATGTGTTATAGGCTGGTGAGCCAGTTATTATAAGCTGGGATGCTTATGTTTTGGAATTATGCCAGAGCGCCTAGATGTTAAAAGGCCGGTGCACCTATTTTGTACATATCTCATGATTAATATAAAACGCATCACTGCACGTAGACCGACCACGATAAAAGAGATGGGGGACTAAACTCCACTAGTTAGGGACAGGGAGGGGCTAAGTTAAGGAAAGGGGCTAAGCTAGGGAGCTTGAGCCAAAAAGGAATATTATATTAATATTTCTTAAAACATAAAGTATGGATAATTATTTTATTCTAAGTTCTAAAGTTGGGGACAAGTGGGCCAAAGTAGCTCCCAACATGACAAGTGTCAAGTTGGGGACATGCATACATATTGTTGGGACGTAGTTCATTTTCACACTTCCCCATCATTCTTATGATCATATTTCCATTATTCTTCCCATCATTCCTTCCATCATTCAGCCAGGATGCCATGACAATTTTCACTCACGTAGTTAGTTATCCTCGATACTTTCTGTCACTATACCTGAGCTTGTATCCATGGCCATAGAGGTTTGTGTAGCTGGTTAGTTAGGAAGCTAGACTGAAGAAGCGGGTTGTTAGGGCTGTGGGATACTGAAGAAGCGGGTTGTCAGGCCCGTGGGATATTGAAGAGGTGAGTTGTCAGGCCCGTGAGCATTTCTCTCAGTGAGAGAATTGCTAGGAATTGATTTCCGAAGGTGCTAAACTACAACTACAATACTTTGATACTTCCTGTCCGGCCTATTGCTGAAGCTTGGAAAGGAATTGGGGTAGCCGAATGATTGTTTAGAAGAGAAGGGGAACACTTCCTGGGTGGGACAGACATGTGGGGAATGAGGGACTGTAGGTTGTTAGTTGAGTGGCACCTGAGACAGAGTCTTTCCTGTTGTCTATGAGCCTTTAGCCTGGTTAGGAATCCCTTTACCCGGGTGGAGTTTAGTCCCATCTCGGGGGTGACTCACTTTTGAAAGTGATGAACAGTGTGGTCTAAGGCTGGGAGGTTTGTGGATGGTCTGGATGCAGTTGGTGATATTCTTACAAAGATAAGTGTAAACTGTGTGATAAATTTACATGTTGCATTGTTATTTGCATGCTTATTTTTATGGGTTTCACCTATGCATGATTATAACTATCTATATGTTTATGGGTATTTCCCGTATATGATTCATGTTTGTGTTTACTGTTATTTCAATATGAATTCATGCATTTACATAAAGTATTTGTCTATTACGTTATATATATATATATATATGCTTCCACAAGTGTTCTGTGTGCATATGTTTTAATTGCGTGCAGATAGAAAAATTTATGTGGCATAGCCTAGTATGATGTTGGGTTTGTTACAGTATGTTCTGTAGAGAAAAGAGAAAGAGTTCTTTGGTGTAGCGTGGCCCGGCATGGATGGTCGGGGATGTTACAAGTAGTGATATCAACAATTTCAATGGGTTGCTCAAAATATTTGGATTTACCTCTCGTCTGGGATGAAGTTTCTGCTACATCATCCTTCACAGAAAAAATTTGCTTGGCTGCTGCTCTTGTAAAAGGCCTCCTAGGATTAACCTTTTCTGCAGCAACGGGTGAAGGAAATACAATATTTCTCCCTCTCAAACTTGTGGATTTACTTGAAGGAACCTCCATAGGAGTGGGATTTTCCATGGGTGAAGCTCCCCTGTGTGAAGGTTGTGAAGGCCCTCCTACTTCTGTTTCATTTGTTTCTCTATCATCTATATCAGTCATAGCACCCCTTTTCTTCTTGCTAACCTATGAAAACACAGTCCTTTCAACATGAGTAGGATTTTGTCTCTTAGACCGTGGATTGGGGGCAACATTCAACTGAAAGTGTGATGCAATGAGGAATGTTTCCCAATCGGTGATTGTCTTTCTCAACTCTTCCATCACCAACATTTTAATAATTCTAGAGTGAAAAACACTAGTGTCTACTTTCTTAGACTTGGCTTGAACTCTATCAACCATCTTACCAATGCTTCTAAAGAGGTAAAAGGGGAGGTTCATTACTTCTTTCCCTGTGAAGTGTAATAGTAGACTGATGTGGTATTGGTATACCATGTTAAATCTTCCATCACAAGTGAAATACCTTTGGATCACCTTCAAAATCTAATCAAAACCTTGAATTATGTGGCTTCTAGGTACCCCTTTCGACAAGTTGTCTCCCTGACACTCTTCCTTAAGAAATTCCTTGGAGAAGGAAGCATTTAATGACATTGCCTTGAACCACTTTTCTCCAGTGTTGGGTATCTCTATTGCAACATAGAAGGACATTTTTGAAACTTCAATTTCTAGCATCCCCACTCTGTTTTTGGTCCCATTGAGGTTGAGTACAAATTCTATGGCTACCTCTGGATGCTCCCTCTGCATATTTTGATAGAAATTGATGCAACCTACCCTCTGAAAGGATTCCCTTATCAAAGGCTCAGAATCAAGGAGCTGCATGTCATAGTGATCTGTCCTTACAATATCCCCTCCCTTATGAGTTTTCTTATGCTGTTGACTATCCATACTATTGTTGAGGAATGTTTTTCTGTGAGTTTTAATGACAGGTAGGCATATGAAAACATGGAATACAAGAAATAGGGTTTTGATGAAAAACTATTTTCAATAGGATGATCTTGTACATAGTTTTTCTACAACTCACTTTATGCACATTTAGGAATGAGACATGGAATTTTTCAAACTAGAGATATAAAGAAAAGAAACTGAAAGTTGTAATAAGAGGGAGACACCTACGAATTCTCTACTTAAAACAAGGTTTTTCATGACAATACAAGTATCATTTAACAACATGATAATGCATGCAATCTTTAAACCTAGTTCGATAGATGATCAACCACAAATTTCAAGATGAGAGGGGTGTAGGGTCACTCTTTAAAAGTTGAGCTTGTAAAATATGTAGAAGACGGGGTTTTAATAATGCTGGAATAGAGGGTTCACAGTGCCCTTGTTTCTATGCATAGTTTGTAGCACTTGGAATATAGGGTTTAAAACACTGGGGAAAATTAGTGGAGCTAGTGAATTATAAGCGATCAGAAAAATGGATGAGGTCTAAAGGCGATCTAGTCTGGTGAGCAAGGCTCAGAACATCATGAAAGTGAATTTGAAATCTGCCAACAAAAGAATGGGATAGTTTGCAACGCCAATAGATAAACCAACCAAAATCCCTTTCTCAACATTCAAACAACATGAAAATTCTCCTCTGTCATGGTTCTTTTATTTGTAATGATGACAAATGAAAGCATGATGTACTTATAGTATGCTGTGAACTCTCCTAGTGAGTTGGCAGTGCATACACCTGACTCTGACTTGACACTTATACGGATAAATGATGACAAAGGGAATCTTGTGTACAACATGGAGGTGTGACATGTCAAGGTGATGATGAAAAATTCAAAGATGTGA
>ML779381.1:310554-325412 GCA_009831015.1 Picea engelmannii
AAATCCACATAGGTTATCATGAAAATCAGTCATGGTTTTCTTTTACTCTTCTGGATCCAAGCATCTTAAAAGAACCCCTACACGATCCTTCCAATACAGAACATGATCAACAATGCAATATATGATTTCTTTGAGCTTTAAATCCCTCACCTTAGTATTCTCAAATCCAGTAGGAGGCTGCAATGTATGCAAGAAATGGATGAGTTACTTAGACCAACTACACACTGTCAATTTTGGGCTAATATGTGAGCTTTTTCTAGTAATATCAATCTTCTTATATACAAATTCTTCATTCATGAAATTAACCCCAAGTGCCTTATAATTTGATTCAGCTAACAATCTAGATAAACCTTGTCCTTTCACTAGCTTGGTAGGTTTCATATCAATATCAAACTCTAGAATTTTGGTAATCCACTTAACCCTCTTACCATCTATGTCAGGCTGAATTAGAATTTCTTTAACAGAGCTTGAAGGGACATGAGCAATAATTCTGGAATGAAGATCATATACTCTGAAAGCTTTGAGGGCTTTGACCAAAGAATAATCTTGCTTCTCCATGATGTCATATCTAACTTTAGAATCTCTAAAAGATCTGTTGAAAAAAGAAATAGGCTGGTCCATTCCATCTGAGTTTTTTTGAAAGAGGACAACAACTAATGTATCATTGGAGACAAAATAAAATATCAGAATTTTTTTTGAATAATTAGGGCTGATAAGATTAGGTGCCTCAGTCAGTTCTTGTTTAATTTGATCAAAATAATTCCTAGCTTCAAGTGTCCATTTTACCTCATTCCCCTTTCTCAACATGGATGTGATAAACTTAACTAACTAAGAAAAAATGGAAATGAATCTTCTCAAGAAGTTTATCTTACCTAGGAAGGACTAAATCTCTTTCTTGGACATAGGGAAAGACAGAGTCTTGATGTCCTCTAATCTACTTGGGTCAATTTTTACCCCTTCAGCTAAGAAAATATGTCCCAACAACTTATCTTCCTTCATAGAAAAAAGGGACTTCTTGGGATTAAGTGACAGTCCATATTTTTCTGCATTTTAGGAACACCTTCTCCAAATGTTGATAATTCTCTTGATCAGATTTTGAAAACACTGTGCCACAAACTTATCCTTTTCTCCAATAAAAGAAATATCCATTGCACTCTGGAAGGTTTCCCCTGCATTCCTGAGACTAAAGGGCATCTTGGCATACATGAATGTATCCCAAGGAGTGGTCAATGTTGTCTTCTCCCTGTCTTAAGGTAAAACAACGATTTGATTGTATCCTGAAAATCCATCAATCATGGACATCCTTGTTGAGCCTGCCCCCCTTTGCAAAACATGATCGATCTTAAGCAAGGGGTAGTTATCTTTCCTAGACCACCTGTTTAAATTTTTGAAATCAACACAATGTTGGATTTCTCCATTCTTTTTCCTAACAGGGACAATATTTTCTATCCACTCAGAATATCTCAAAGGTATGATGATTTGAGAATCAATAAATTTTTTGACCTCCTTCTCCATGATGGGCAACAACATAGGATTGATCTACCTTAGTTTCTGTCTAAATGGTTTGGTATCATCCTTTAAAGGTATTTTATGCTCAATAATGCTTGTATCATAAGTTTGAAAATCATCATACTTCCAAGCAAAGACATCAAAAAATTCCTTTAACAGTTTGATATACTCATCTTTTTTTTTCGTCAGACTACTAGATAGCTTGACATACTTGGGATCTTCTTCAGTACCTAGATTGTACTCTGTCAAATCAACATCTTCATTTGAACCTCTTACTTTCATAGCCACATCATTACAATAAAATAATATCTCCAAAGGAACCAATCCCTTGGGAATATGATTGCTAGGCAACTGGACAATCTTGTGGTATGCAATCTTATTCAGGAATTTATCAACATGAGGACTGTTTTCATCATGTGGGTATTGATCAATGTGAAGAGCAGAAAATTCCTCTGTTGTTTCCATTTTTTTTTTCAATATCATCTTCAAAAACCTTCCAATGTTTGACATTGTTAGGTATAGAAGGCCTATACTTTACCTCAACATCATACTTGAGCTTAGGAGGTAGTGGAACTTTAAAGTTACTAGCAGAAACAACTAGGGAATCAACCAATGCATTCTCTTCCCTAGGAACAAAGGATATGTTAAAAGCTAGGAAGAAATTGTCAATAATATCCCATACCTCATTCATGTAAGTCCTCATCCTGGGATACTTTTCTTGATATAAATTTCCGACCCGATGTACAATCAACTCTGCATCTCCAAAAACTAATGATTCTTCAATTTTCATATCTTTAACAACCCTCAACCCCAAAACTAGGGCCTCATAGTCTGCAATGTTGTTTATGGTTTCAAATTCTAACTTGAAATACAAAGTTATGACTTCTTGAGAGGGGGAAATGAAAAAAACTCTAGCACCAACACTATCTTTAGAAGATTCCCCATCAAAAACATTTTCCAAGTTTGAGCACCTTGTTTGACTATTTCACATTCTGTTGGTGATGGCTTTCTTATTTATAGAGGTGACTGAGGAAGATCAGTGACATGTAGAATGATAGATCCCAAATCAGTGTCAACAACATAAATATGATGGTTTGTGGGATTACCTTCATCACTAATAATATAATCCAATTGTGATTCTCTATACAACCTTCTGTGTTCACCCCCAAAGATTGGTATTGTGGCATAAGAGATATCCATCTACAATGCTCCTCCCAGCCTTTTAATCCATGATCTAGAAAATAACATCCCAAAATTTGGGGGGACATATTCAACTACAATATCCATGAAAATACTCTTCATGGGTAGTTGAAAGAGAGTAACAACCAAATATTTAATCACCCCAAGGCATTTCACTTTTCTTGAATCAAAGGAATATATATTATGATATTCTTTGGTGATCTCTAAACCTAGTTCATCCATGACAGATTTAGGCATTAAGTTATGGGATGCAATCGAGTCCATTAGGAAATTGTGCAAGATATTATCATGTACATTTAATGATGTATAAAAAGGAGGAGAGGAATCATCTCTATATTCTACTAAGGGCCCCAATATAACTGCAGGTTTTTCATCTTGCAAATTCACTGAATCTGTTGAATGAGAAGAAAAATCAAGATGCAACATCTTAGAAATGGATTTTTTGAAATCTTCATTCTTTATCAACTCTAGGAATGGGACTGTAATTTTAATCTTCTGAATTTCATTCTCAAAGTTAAAAGAAAATGGGGATTTCATAATTTATTTTACTTCTTGGATAGGGGCTTTAACCACAAGCTAATTATTCTGTTATTCATTTCCTTTCTTTGGTGAAGCCACGATTTTAGTAGAGGGTTCTGATTTTTTAGGCTGATTGTATGTACTAGCTTTCCCTCTTTCTGTTTTGAACTCAAATTGTACTTATTATGATTTTAATTTGTTTTCTCTCCCTTACTTAACCCATTTAACTGGTTGTTCATTAGAGACTCTTCATAAGTAGATTGAGTTAGGTGAGGGGAAGTAGATGTGTCTCCCAGACAATGAACTTTGTGAACAACTTCCTAATTTTCTCCTTCTTCATCATCAACCAGATTGTTTTGAAGAGGGATATGAACCTTTTGATCTTCTCTATTCCTCTGATCTCTTTGGATAATCTGAGGTGAATTATTTTGTCTTCTGAAATTGTTTCTATTTCCAAAATCTTGTGTATTTCTATTGGCTTTTCTCCCCTCAAGTTTTAGTTTTTCTATTTCTACAGAAAGTGACTTGACTAACTTAGTCAATTCATTCACCTGAGGGTTAGTTGATGAAGCATCAGAAATGGAAGCTTCTGATTTTTGTTTCCTCCTATCCCTATCAGATTTTCCCCTTAATTTATCTACAGCCAATATGTTTGATTCCACTTCTAGGGAAGCATCTTGCATATGGGCTAGTGAAGTAGATCTTCTCTCTCTTAATAAAAGATAACACTCAAGGTCAAAAGGCACTAGCATAGGTTATTTTGGAATAAGTTTCAATAGGTGTTGGCACAGGCGCAGATCCAGGGTTCAACACTTCAATAGCACACCAACAAAACCCTAACTATCAGTCCTTTCGGCAACACCTGCGAAGTAGATGAAGTCTCACCCGAGGTAGAGGCAGGGGTGGTTGCAGGACTCCAGTGTATTCAACCTTAGCTGGGACATAGATCTATGATTACAAACCCTAACAGAGCACTTACCAGTCGTTATTCATCATTATTTAACCTTATTTCACAATGCAGATAAACCCTACTTACATCGTAACACAGTATTCAACGAGATCTAATACATTCAAGCACTAAGAATATCAACATAGATCAGATCTAGCATCTTATTCACATCATAAGGTACTAATCTATCATATTCATCTAAGCACATATCATTACACTAATAATAACTCATATGAACAATAAAACATTCATAATGCACAAAGCAACCACAACATAGGATATACATGGTTCACCCCCAGCCTAGGGCTATGTCCACCAACTCTTCTTCTATTTATTGTCTTCTGTCAATCTTCTACATGCAGAGAGCCATAAGATCCTACTCTGCATAGGATAGGAAATATGTGGACACTTCGCTAGATCCTCCTTCCCTGAGCTAGGTCACAACATAAAGCCTTTACACAGTCTCTTACAGTCACTTGCACTTAGCCTTTCAAGTCTCACACAGTATGCACAAAGCATTCACAATTTGCACTTAACACAATCACAGAGATGCGTATCTTGCCTTAGCACTTAGCAAGGTACCAAGTCACTTCTTACATCACCTAGACATATATTTATACATTACAAAAGTTCCTAAACATGGGTAAACCCATGAACCGACGTCCCCATACCCGTTACATAAGCCCAAAACCCAAAAATCCCTAAACAAGGGATTGGGATCTCGCAATCTCCGCTTTGACTTGCGATCCACCTTTGATAGCCTGTCGAAGTTCAAAAATAGGTCAAACATGACCTAGGATCCTCAAAACTTGGTCAAGGGCCAACAGGCCCCCAAAACTCACCTGTGACTCATCCCAAGCCACTCTACTCTGGGTAGCACTGCCTCAAAATCCCCGAGCTTCTTCGACCTGTTGTTGCGCCAAGGCCTCATGCTCGAAGAACTCTTGGATAATCGCTTCATTGGCAGGTCCCTCTAAGCGTTGTTCGACTGCAGTGACTACTTGTTCCATCTCTGCTCCTTGGCCTTTAATCTCTTCAAAAAATTGTCAAGCCTCATCCTGAATTGGATGGATCCTTTGAGTGGCTTCCATGACTTTGCTGTAAATGGTGTGGACATGTTGTTGAGCAATGTGTTGTTCCTGGTATCTTTTCATTCACTCTACTATTGACAGGAGTTTCAACTGCACCTGTACTATCACTTCTTGCTTCTTCGCCTCCTGGATCTGTGACTCCAGTGTCTTCAGTAAGTCGCTCATAAGTCTATGCACTTCTACTGCTAAGTTGTTTACATTCCAGAGCTAAGGCTCTGGTCCTCTCAACTATGCTCTGGGCAGTGGCTTCTCTTTGGTCTCGCACATCCTGTAGGGTGCTTGGCACTATTTGTAGCTCTAGGTTTGCTATTCTCTGCTGAAGTTGCTAAATGGCTTCAGCAAGCTATGCTACTTGATGCTCCATTGGGTGTTCCTCCTTTTTCTCTAAGCCCGTCACATAGTGAAGTGCTCTACTGACTTCTTCTTTTACTCCAACTTGCTCTGTGAGTAGTTGTTCTTTCTCTTGTTGGATCTGCACTCTCTCCTTTTTGAACTTTGTTTGGAGGTCATCCCTCTACTTTTGCGCAACTTGGCGTTGATCTATCACTTCCTCTTATGCTTTCTTTAGGGCCACTATCGCCTGTTCTTTTTCTTCTTGTGCGTGACGAAGACGAGCTTTGGTTGCATCAACTATTCTGCAGAGTTGGGTAGTCTCATCTCCCAATTCTGGTTCTTTTGATGGCGGGGGCACATCGGACATTGTACAATTGCAGTGAAGAGCCTATTGTACCCCCCTGAGTTATGCCTCAATTCTATCATACATGGCTGCTTGTTTGGCTTCAGTGTTCTACAAGAGGTCCTGCAAGGCGTCTGATATGGCTGCAATGATGAAGTCAAAGTCATTGAGTGTGAGTACAATCTGCAACTTAGTCTTAGTAGATTTGGAATTCTTCCGAGAAGGAGGTTTCCTGGGGAAAACCTTCCTTTTCTTCGAGGGATCAGCCTCATCAATAGGATCCCTAGGTGGTGTTACTTCACCTTGATTCTGCTGATATTCTGTTCCATTGGTCTCTTCTTTATCTACTTCGTCATCGCCTCCTCCTCCAAGTGATCCTGAAGTAGTTTCTTCTGATGTGCTGCTCAGTTGCTGGACCTCTTCGGTCTTCTTCCTTCTGCTAGTTCCAGGTGTATCATGTGCTTCGCGAGTGACCTCCGGGCTTTCGATTTGTTTAGGGTCAGACAATTTTGTGGGGTCAACATAGATAAGGAGCTATGCAGGCCAGTCCTTGGTTATCTCTTCTAAGTCCTCCTCGGTGAGATTATAGTATGACTGAAGCTCTTCTTTACTTTCACCTACATGCACAGTGATATAAATGAAGCTTCAATCTGCGCAAAAATTCATAAGTGTCCTGAACTGGTGTAGAGTGTTTGACGTCATACGAGGGAGCACTTCAATAGCCCTCTTTAACTAGAGATAATAAGTATGGAATATTGCATTCGACTGCCATTGTTTCTCCATATCGCTCGAGTACTAGAGCGTGGTGAACTTCACAGCAAGCGGCTCAAATGGTTCAATGTCCGAGAAGGTCACACCTTCCAGCATCTCCCAAGAAGTAAACATGATGAGGACCAACAACCAACTAAAATGGAACTCATATCCCTGATCTCGAGCTTTGCGGAAATCCAATTCTAATTGGTTGACTAAGTATTTTGCCTAGTTCATCTGGAGTCCTTCCACACATTTTCCAGCGAGGTCGACAATGAACCCTATGACCTGCATAGGTCTGTTCTTTCTCACTATTTTTCCAACGATCAATTGGTAGGAAAAGCACACTTTGCCATTCTGGATGGAGGCTACCTTGTAGCCTCATGTCCCCTTTTCTACATCGCCATATGTATCTTTAATCTTCTGTGCTAGTGTGTGGTTTGCAGCCTTCCCTGGGTAGAAGTCTTGTGGGTCTGGTCCTTGCATGCTCAATCTAGTGATCCTATGGATCAACGTCGGATCAACGGTGATGCGTCTATCTAGCCACAGATAGCCACCATGGTAGCATGACTACAGGAGCTTAACGCACACATTAACCTCCTGGTTCCTTCCAAAATGTGGTATCTTCATTACGTTCATGACAGTGGACTGTGCGAGGTTCATAATCCATGGTTGGGGGATTATCCTCGAGTTCTTCCCCTTTGTCCTAGTCAAATAGCGATGAGGAGTGAGCATGTTGTGGTTCTTGCAAACCCCTAGGTTGAAGTTGCTAAATTTTAATGCCATGATCTTATCCAGCTATGGTTGAACTGCACGTATCCCCTTCGAGAGGTACACAGTAATCAGAGTGTAATCAAAGTCCCTTAGGACACTGTCATGATTCACCGTGCTAGCCAGAGGTGGGATGTATTCGGGCAGGATAGTCAGGATTAACTTCACGTTCGCCAAGTCATCTCAATGCTTGGTTCTTTTCTCGGCTGCAGCTCAAGATGGTCAAGATCCACAAGCAGTCGATAGAGAGGGTTGCACTCCTCTCATCGAGGAAGCTTGAACTCCTGAGGACATTACTTTTTGGCCATTAAATCTATTATAAATTATTCAACTGAATTCTCTATGATGCTGAGTTCGTCCAACATGCACGCTCAAGATTGGATAACTCAGGTTGATGAATGAATTCTCAATGCAAGAGAACATGTGTCGATCTTAGTAAGCACAGCGTGGTAGCAATGATTCATTTTGTTGTCTCGAATACAATTCGCAAAAGTTTTCTCGGTGCAACAGTCGATAGACTAAGTAGACAATGAGGTAACAGATCTTTCCAATGGGTGAGAATCCTTTATCAATGTAGTTATGTCCATTACAGTGCGGTCCCAACGGTCCGATGGTGAGCTTTCTGGTCATAACTATTGTTCTAACCGTTCGGGAGCATCGGTCTAATGGTCATAATGCCTCCAACGATTATATCACTCGGCCATGGTGAAGTAACATGTTTCACTGTTCTGATATCCCGACGAAGGTCCAATTTTGCAACCCTTCCTTCTGCGAAGTTCCCTTTGGAACCTCTTGGATTTTTTCTAGCTTTTCTCTCTTCTTACTAAGATTTCTATCCTTCTTCCCTATGATATTCGTCTCAGTATTCCTCTTTCCATTCTAATTCTTATCGGTGGTCAACATATTAACTTTGTGTTGTTAAGACTCTTTCATAGGGTTAGAGAGTAATACTTCTTCTTCGTCTGGGGTAGGTGCTCTATTCTCCTATACAAACAGGTGCTTCAAGTCTTCTTGTGTTTCTTCAACTTCGACATCCGAGTTTCTGGTTCTGAATAGCTTCAGCCTATTCTCTTGTTCTTCGATCAATTGCACTATCCTCCTAGTCATGAAGTCTTTTAATTCTTGCTTTTTCTGTTTTAGAGCTTCTTCTTCATTTCTTTGGGTCTGATCTTTCTCAATCCAGGGTTTTCCTAGTAACATATAAAATGGGGCATTGTTCTCAATAAATTTAAAAACCTCAAATTCTTCCTCTGTCGAAGTTCCATGAGAACTCATAGCTATCTGGGTAAGTCTTCCACATAGGGTTATCAACTTTCCTCTGAATAATCCAATTCCTCCCAATGAAGGAATCATAACAAGCTTTCCTAAAATTTCCCAAGTTCTTTCTGTCATGACATTCACCTGTGTTTCCTCATACAGAACACAATCAATGTCAAAGTCTCCTATTCTAGTTTCTATGCATTCTTTTTCTTTGAATATCTCTGATAAGTTGATATTTATGTGATCATTTAGGGTTTCTTTCATTTGTAGTAATACATTCTCTAATTCTTCTGGGGTTCTTCCATGGTCTCAGTTTCTTGACCTTCCTTAGGATTTTCTTGCCTCATATTCATTCTTTCAACCTTAGCAATCATTCTAGGGAAATCCAAAAATTCATGACCCATAGCTTTACAACAAAAACAACTGGGTCTTTTACTAGGGAATTCCTTAGCAAGATGTCTCGGTCTTCTGCAACTATAACAAAGGGTCAATCCTCTTTTTCTTTTAAATGATCCCCAACCTTTCTTGTACTGCACACTAGGATCATAGTAGCTAACCTGCAAAAAAATATTTATAGGATCCTGCATCCATTTGTTAGTCCAAACATTCTTTATATGCATAGGAATAACCTATCTTCCATTATTTCTATCAGATCTACTCATATCAAATATTCTTTCTTCTAGTTGTGCCCTAGTTTTCAGACTAGGACAAAATTTATCAAACATACCTAGATCCATACTTTTGAAACAAAAATTTCCACTTATCTTACTTTTAAAAAAGAACAAATCTTTCGGATCTTACCTCTTTTCTTCAGATCTGGCTTATATTCTTAGCACATAGCTTTACAAGTCAAGTAGAATACTGTGCACTAGAGAAATAGATCTATGCATAGAGATTTCTCTTTTCTTCAGTTCCCAGCAATCACAGTTTCAGGTCCCGACAATAGAACCATTTGTTGTCACAGGGGTAGATACAGGGTTCAACGCTTCAACAATGCACCAACAAAACCCTAACTACCAGCCCTTTCAGTAACACCTGTGAAGTAGATGAAGTCTCACCCAAGGTAGAGGCAGGGGTGGTTGTAGGACTCCAGTGTCTGCAACGTTAGATGGGACACAGATCTATGATTACAAACCCTAACAGAGCACTTAGCAGTCGTTATTCATCATTATTTAACCTTATTTCACAACGCAGATTAACCCTACTTACAACGCAACATAGTATTCAACGAGATCTAATACATTCAAGCACTAAGCATATCAACATAGATCATATCTAGCATCTTATTCACATCATTAGGTACTAAGATATCATATTCATCTAAGCACATATCATTACACTAAGCATAACTCATATGAACAATAAAACATTCATAATGCACAAAGAAACTACAACATAGGATATACATGGTTCACCCCCAGTCTAGGGCTACATCCACCAACTCTTCTTCTCTTTATTGTCTTATGTCAATATTCTATATGCATAGAGCCACAAGATCCTACTCCGCATTGGATAGGATATATGTGCACACTTCTCTAGATCCTCCTTCCCCAAGCTAGGTCACAACACAAAGCCTTTACATAGTCTCTTACAGTCACTTGCACTTAGCCTTGCAAGTCTCACACAGTACGCACAAAGCATTCACAATTTGCACTTAGCACAATCACACAGATGCATATCTTGCCTTAGCACTTAGCAAGGTACCAAGTCGCTTTTTACATCTCCTAGACATCTATTTATACATTACAAAATGGCCTAAACATGGGTAAAACCATGGGTCCACATCCCCATACCCATTACATAAGTCCAAAACCCAAAAATCCCTAAACAAGGGGCCGAGATCCCGTGATCTCCGCTTCGACTTGCGCTCTGCCTTCGACAGCCTGTCGAAGTTCCAAAATAGGTTAAACATGACCAAGGATCCTAAAAACTTGGTCAAGGGCCAACACATGACCAAGGATCCTCAAAACTTGGTCAAGGGCCAACAATAGGCTTGATCTTAGTAGGGATGTTATTATACATTTTTTTAAACCTTTTTGAAAAGTCTGATACTGATTCACCTTCTTTTCTTTTGAGAGCCCCAAATTCTGTAATATAATATAGAAAATCCTTCTTGTCACCCCAATGCCTTAAAAAGGCATCATCAAGGGCTTCAATACCAGCAATTGATCCATGAGCTAAAATCCTAAACCATTTTTTAGCTTCACCATCAAGACTTTGTACAAAAACTCTCATCCAAACATCCTCATTTTCAATATTCAGATTATCAACATAGCTATAAAATGGTGCAAGGTGTTGTTCTGTAGTCATATCCTCTTCTCCTGTGAACTTGGGCATATACTTTACGTAATCCCCTATTGGAAGGGAATTCATAGGCTGAGGAAGCACCAAAGGGGCATACCTAGCAGCCACAATGGCATCCATTCTATTTCGAGGAGGATTATCCTCTACCATTTGATTAGGGAAAGGTGTGCTATAGTGGGAAAACCCCCTACAAACTACACTAGGTTTATAAAGTGCAGGCAGAGCTAACTGTATAAAGTATCCTACTTTAACAACTATCCCGACATTACGACAGAATCATACATAAAAGACAAAGTATAGGGATCTGGTAAGCCTACCTTAAACTCCATGTCCGGTGTCGATCCCTTTGCGCTCAGTTGTTTCTCGATTGCAGATCTCCTCCCAAGGACAACCCGTATTCACCAAAAGATAAACAAGAAACTACAAGAATGCATTCTATATATGGATTACTGGGTTAGATATCATAACAAACATACAAATAAATCATGAAGATTGAAGGCATCATTTGGTGGGACGAAAAAAGTATTTCTTTATATTAATCTCACGAAGTCATTTACAATATGAGATCGACAACTGCTCCTCGAACTTGTTCCTGGGATCCTCTTCACCGTGCACCAACTACTTCCACGTATTCTTCTCCTCTTCAGTTCTCTCTAGGGAAATGGCAAGGGTTTGCAATGGAGGAAAAAAGAATTATGGCTCAAACTCACAATGTGGCTGCAAAATATTGGGGCAAGGGGGAATACTGGAATGGGAAGAGTCTCTTTTCTCTCGTGCTTCTTCTTTGAATGGGATCCCAACACCTTCTTTTATAGGCCAAAAAGCTAGGTATTTGGTTGGGTTACCAACTATAGGCAATCAATTGATTAGTAACGGCCGAAAAACCCGTATCCCTTTGCAATTTTTTAATTTTTCACGATTTTTGTGAGTGTATGAGGGCTATAATGGTGTAGCTAGCATATGTACGTGGGAAATAGTGGTGCAGGGCATGTACATCTTCAATAAAATGATTTTTTAGAAGAGATTTTCAATGATGGCTTGGGAAAGATAGCAAGTAAGGTGGCCTGATGCTAGGTATGCATGTCTAGTGCAATTTAGGGTTATAATAGATGCCCCCTAATGTGTGAGGTCAGAAGAGCATCTGATGGCTGAAATACATTACAAATATTTACCAATGTATGAAGTGAGTGAGCCCAGAGACCAGAGTTCAGGAGGTGCCATATGCAAAATAACAATTTGTCTTACTGAGGCAGGCATACCCATGCTCGAGATGAAATACAATCATGGTTTCCAATCAAATACACTACAGATCCATGTCATTTAACTATATAAAGTGTAGCTATGAGAAGTACACAATAGATCTACATCTCAAAATCAAAATATATACATGTATAATATCCATCTTCAAGAATCCAATGACGCCTGATGGCTGGAGATGAGGTCTTCAGAGCTCGAGAAACAACATCAAAATATTCAAAACTCAGGTAGGAGTGTAATATCAGTGTACAACTTCACTACCCTGAGGTCTTTGATGGATCGTTGGGAATAAACAGGAGGATCTTGGTGGTCAGGCAGAGAACTTCATTGACTTTGATCAAGGACTTGATTGGACTTTCAGGGTGGCCAGGCATGAGGACAAGAGACAAACTGCAAAAGGGTCGACTCAAGTTTAGTAAAAATTCCCTTGGAAAAAATAATGACAAATGATGAGACTCAAGTAGCATGGCGTTGACATAAGTTCACGATGCAAGAGGCAACGTGAACTCTCCATATGTTTGGAAGGATAACCAAACGGAGGAGGACATATCTCTATGTAGCAAGAATAACTTCCTAAGGTCATATTAAATCCCATATCTTGAGGAACAAATGGACATATGTGCTTTGTCCAAGGGTGACTTATTTTGCTGCTAACATAAAGAAAATACTTTTCCCTTCCTCTTTTTGGGGTATCTTTGATTTTTTTGTCTTTTTCAATAATTTTGGAAACCTTGAAAAAGAATAAAATAATGCTACGTTACAAAGGAGGAACGAGTATCGTGGACATATTAGTTCTAAGTGCAAGGAACACACTGATGATCAGAGAAAGGAGACATATGCAGGAAAAGGACACTCAGGAAAAATCCTCCATGGATCAAGGTGTTAAGACGCAGAGGCAAAGTGCTACAAGTCTTGTGTATAAGGCATGCTTAATATGGTTCAGTTGGGAGCAACATGGAACCGGCATTAGGCCAAAGACGCAAGAATGAAAATGCGATTAATAAGACACAATGATAACATCCTTTGATGTAATTTTAACGAGCCCAGAGAAGGCAAGCTCGATGTTTTTTCATTTTTAGAGAGTC
Source organism: Picea engelmannii (assembly GCA_009831015.1). Classification (NCBI taxonomy): domain Eukaryota; kingdom Viridiplantae; phylum Streptophyta; class Pinopsida; order Pinales; family Pinaceae; genus Picea; species Picea engelmannii. Next base: position 323,926 of record ML779381.1, read on the forward strand.
TGAAAAAGTGTAAAGTGAGACTCCACTGGGGTACCTTTTTCGAAGGTAGTCTAGTCGGTTTGAAAAAGGGGTAAAATAGCACCGTACATACGTCTATTCAAAACCATTTTAACAAGTGTGACAAAGACAAGATCACTCGACAATCTTTTCATATTTAAGGAGTCTAAAAAGAGCTTAACTATGGACTCTGTAAGGGATTTTCTTCTAGACCAATTTAATGAGTCTGAAGAAACAAGGTCACTCGACCATATTTTAAATTTTAGGGAGTCTGAAGAGAGCTTGACTATGGACTCCGTGGGGGTTCCTTTTTCATAAATTTAGTCCCTCAGGCTCGAAAAAGGGTTAAATTTATACCTGAGAATACTCTTCTAGAGAACCAAGGATCCTAGAGTATACCTTTGTTCGTACATTTGACCATCCAGACCGAAAAAGGGGTAAAACACTGCTAGACAGATGTGCCTTCGAATTTTAGTTTGGCAAGCATGAAGGGAAACAAGATCGCTCGACAATCTTTTCATGTTTAATGAGTCTGAAAAGAGCTTAAATAAGACTTATCATTGTTTTGGGAGTCCTGAGGGCGAGGTCAAGAGAAATGATGGATCATGCAAATGAGGCTCAAACTCGTAATCAGGAAAAGATAATAAGGACCCCCGACCCTATAATCATTAACGATGACATGGACACCAAAAGAAATGAGGATCTAACTAGGTCATCCATGTAAAGGCAGGATCTACCACTAAATTACGACACTTCAAAAGCAACAATGATGGTTTCATGTCGCAACTCGGTGGGGTCGATCCTATGGCCAAGCGAAAAAGACAATGAGATGCAGAAAGTGGAGGTGGAATCCTAACTTAAATGCAAAAAGTTGGAAAAATGACTTTTTACCAAAGGACCTTTAAAAATGACCTAACTCTAAAAAATTTTCCCAATACCCAAAGTGAAGTGTATCGTAATTGTTGGGTATGTGTTATATTCTTTGCACGAGATGGAGTGTCTGAGTGCCTGCGCCAGGCGCGCAGGGGGGTGTAGCCCCCCGTGCGGGGGTTCGGGGGCAGTGCCCCCGAATTTTTTTTTTCTGGGACGACATATTTCCGCCAGGACAACATATTTCCGGGACGACATATTTCCGGGACGACATATTACCGGGACGACATATTTCCGAGACCACATGATATTAGGTGGTTTTTCGGCACATGGTTTTTTGCTGATGGTTTTCTATTTTCGGTTAAGGAATTAGGGTTTTGGACTAATCCAGGTCATTGGGTTAGGGTTTTGGATGCCACTGGCTCCTAAATGTATATTGTATTGTAAACAATGTAACAAAATGTATGAATATAATATATGTTGGTTTTCCCGGTTTGGGTTTCTAGGTGAAAAATCTCCGTGTAATGTTTGTATTTGCCATTGTATATTTTCTATTCTTTTCTGAATATCAGTTTGCAGTAGATATTGTACAAGGTTAGAATTTACATTTGGTATCAGAG